>JAOEHY010011924.1:0-11648 GCA_025447955.1 Psilopsiagon aurifrons
CCCTGTTTAAGTTTGAACCCGTTACTCCTTGTCCTCTCACTACAGTCGCTAATGAAGAGTCCCTCCCCAGCATCCCTATAGGCTCCTTTCAGATACTGGAAGGCTGCTGTGAGGTCTCCACGCAGCCTTCTCTTCTCCAGGCTGAACAGCCCCAATTTTATCAGCCTATCTTTATATGGGAGGTACTCCAGTCCCCTGATCATCCTTGTGGCTCTCTCTGGACTTCTTCCAACAATTCCATGTCCTTTTTATGTTGAGGACACCAGAACTGCACACAATACTTATCTCATTCCTTGCACTCTTGACTTTTTCTCATCATCCTCTGAACATAAAAAAAGATGCTCTCAATTCTTCAGATATTCAGCTGCTTCCCAACTAATCGGAAGGCTGATGTAATGATTCAGGAAAACAGGAAATGAAGATTCAAACTCCATCTCTGTGAAGGACTGCCTTAGCTTGCCACTTACACCACAGAGGAAAGCACTTTTCTATTCACACATACATCCAGCTATTTACACTGTCACATTTTCCTGCAGTAGAGACGGTCCAGATTAACCCATGTATTTATGCAGTCCATGCATTTATGTAGTGCCTGTTCCAATGAGGCCAAGTGCCAGATCTGTACCACAGTCACTGTTGTGTATCCTACTCTGTGGTACAACATAAAGGCTCTGAAGCTTCTGCAAAGGATGTAGCAAACTGTCAAAAAACCTGCTGAGACCACACACCTCTGTTACATTTCTCCAAGTTTTCGCTGCTTATTAACTTCTGATGTCAAAGCAGCCTGTTTATCTTTCACTCTATTTACTTCTTCAATTACTTCCAGTACTCCTTCTATTCAGAACAGTGGGATGTAAGTATACAGTACCCTTGGCAAAGAGCATATCATTCCTTTGGTCACTAGGGATGATTTTTCTATATGTTGCATTTGGTTTTGCTGATTTCTCTGTTCAAAAGCATGTGTTCACTCATTCCACAGGCTCATTTCTCAGCTAAGAAGCTGAAACACTGGAAACAGCACTACAGTCAATTAGGGAAGAGACAAGTAAATATGTGGAGAGAAAAAAAAAGTTTTAAATATTCTTCTTTAAAAAAATCTGTAAATCACAGCAACTACTACTTCATTCTTTGACTTGCATACCATAGCGGTTTGCACCCACTACAAAAAATAATAAAATAAAGAAGACATTTTCTGCTCTTTTTTTCATTTGAGAAAACAAAAATGGATAACACTTCATTCAGTTTTGCTTTGGAAGAAAATGTAGGTAGATTTTTTTTTCACATTCCAGCAGCTAAACACTCTTTTCTGTGTGGTATAATTTCCTCCCATGGACCTCCTCAATATGCTGTTTATTAAGAGCATGCCTGTAATATTCACCATATAAGTTTTTGGCAGAGCTTTCACTATAAAGTAAGAGTTTGTGTCCCCTGCATCTAACACAGTATGCACCATCCAGAAATAGTGACAAAAGTGAAAATCTACTGAAAGTTTTACAGCCACAATGTTAATAGGTACTGTGCTACTGTTACCCTGAACTCTATTCCTGAATTTCTCAAGAAAAAAAAGTGGCATAGCACGTTAACTGCAATGTGGGCAAACCAAGAAAATATACATTCCAACAAAATAAAAGTTGGTTTTCACCTTTTCTGTCCTGTTTGTGAAGAAAAAAAACAATAAACAAACCCATAAATAATGATCATTTTGTAAAACTCATAACTAATATAAAGAAAACACAAATTATAGAGGTTTATAATATAGCAAGATCATTACAGCACAGTTTGATGGTGGTGCACATGAAGAATATCAAACTTTTTAAAAATTAAAGAAAATATATATTGGCTACATAAAAATTCACTTTCATAATCTTCCAAAGACCAAAAAATAAATAGTGATACAAATTATACTAAGCAGTGTATACAGTAGGACTGGTCATTTATATACCCATATATAACATATAAATAAATACTTCAGATTTTAACACGACTTCCTAAACATTAATGGATAAAACTTCCTCACAGATCCTCACACAATATTAATAACAGCAAATATATTTCACAAAGAGAACATCAAAGGTAGATAGGTGATCTGAAAAAATCTACTGGGAAATCCACAGAATATACCAGAGCTATTAATCTTCAACAGTGACTTGGACCTTCTTGGCATTAAGTGATACACTGAAAAAAAGACCAAAAGGTTTGCATCAAAAAGGTCATGTAATTTTAAAAAACTGTATTCTGAGAATACAAAATTGGATTAATAACAGTATTACTTAAGAACTACATGACCTGGCACAACAAGTGTTATCCTCTTGTCTTCTTGATGCCTTCATGATGCAGGAAGTCACAAGCCCAGAGCTAGCTGGCAACATGCATTTGGTTTTACGGTCTGTTATGCATACAACCTTTAAATGGCCAAACTTGATTAAAACTAAAGCATCTGAAACACCACCAGTTTGTTTAATAAATTGGAAGCTCTCTGACAGCATAACCCAAAGAGGTTTTGGTGGAGGAAAGCCATCCAAAACGAAACAGGCAAACAAACAAAAAAAAAAAAAAAAAAAAGAGGAAAAGAATTAGAAACTTGATTATTTGAGTGCACTAGTCATGAATACTATTCTGTAGGAAATCTCTGTTTATAACAACTACATTTTAATAGCACTGAGTGTAATTCACTGCTTTTGTTTAAAATATGTTACTCTTACATCCTACAGAAGCTCTTTGAAATGTGCAATTATTTTCAAGATAAATTGGTAATAGTTTTGTAGCAGTACTTATTCATGATAGTACACCATTGCAATCTTTGATTTCTACACATTGATCAAAAATTGCTCATATTCAAATAACAAACTATCTATATTAAAGGTGCTTAAGCTGATCTTAAACTGTACATACCTTAACTATCAACATAATAACTAGGAAGTATATACAGCTGGGGGAAAAAAATTGGTTTGCAGGCATCAAAATGAATTTCTTGTATAAGAAGTTCACACCTACTCTTCTGATCTTTATGGTGCTGTCTCTATGCAGATGAAATGGAGACTTACTCTATTATCTAGGGTAATCTAGATATATCATCTAGTATGTTCTAGATGCCCAAACACTGTGTTTGAGAGACAAGGTTCAGTTATGTTGTACCCTAACGTTCATAACATCTTAGTGGTAAGCAGTTACTAACACATTTTAACATCACTTTAACTGAATCCAAGTTAAAGTAAAATGCTTATTTCCATCCCAACTTTCAAAAGAACTTTTTTTTCCTCTCTGTAACTCTACTACTTATAAATGTGTTCAAAAGAGAGACTTGTTATATCTAGCTAAGGTTAAACCAGAACATTCTTTTTCACCTTCTCAAAACCAGATATAGCTGCTATGCTCTCATGGAGAAGATGGCAGTAAGGCATTCAAAATCTTTTCCTTACTTTATAGCATTCTCAGAGAGAAACTCTGCTTTACCATCTCCATCAAAAATCATCACCCTTTTTGGTGAAATGCTACATTCCTATAATCATACTCTCCCATTAAGTCTCCCAAAGCACATAGGCAGAATCAGTCTTACTTCTGGAAAATTACTATATTTGCTGCCTACCCAGGAAATCAGCTGACTGTGCTTTGTGCATAAAATAAGTGCTTGTCTGCTTCCTTAGATATGAGTACTTTTTACATCCTGTGCTTGTCTGATCAATTAAAACACTACTAAAACACTAATATTTTTGTACCTTTTTTCTTTTATATTAACAAACATACTTGACAAATATTTCAATGTTATATCAATATGTAGCTCATTATTATAATTAAGATAAAATATGGTAGCAATTAATCATTCTAAGGTGATGGATCTTCAATGACTTTTTCTAAGCCACTGTCAATTTCCCATGAACCAACCTAGTATTCAACTGTAAAATGATAAGCAGACCTGGATCTTTTGACTTCATTAGTACATGATTATGATCACTGTCTCTTTATTTTTTGCGCATGTTATGCAGATTACTGACTCCTACAGAAGCCTACTGTCAACTTTTATTTTTTTACAAAAGACTGTCAGTAATTTCTTGCATGATTTCAAACTGAAGTCAAAATATTTTTTTATTCTCATATCACTAAATGGAAAAGGCCATAGCAATATAGGAGTATGTGCTGGTTTTGGCTGGAGTAGTGCTAATTTTCTTCATTGTAGCTGGTATGGGGCTATGTCTTGGCTTCCTGCCAGAAATAGTGTTGATAACACAGGGATGTTTTAGTTATTGCGGAGCAGTGCTCACACAGGGTCAAGGCCTTTTCTGGTCTTCACACCGCCCTGCCAGGGAGTAGGTTTAGGGTGTACAAGAAGCTGTGAGAGGACACTTCCAGGACAGCTGACCTCAACTGACCAAAGGGTTATTCCGTGCCATGTAACGTCATGCTCAGCAATAAACTAGGGGGAAAGTTGGCTGTGGGGATACTGCTCAGGGACTGGCTGGGCACTGTTCAGTTGGTGGTAAGCAATTGTTTCAATTTCCATCACTTGTCTATCTTGGAGTTTATTTCTCTTTCCTTGCTATTTTCCTTTTCATTACATATGATACTCATTACAATAATATTTTGTTACAATTACTAAACTGTTCTTATTTCAACCCATTCTCAGTGTTACCTATCCAATTCTCTTTTCCCCCATCCTGCTGTGGGTGAGAGGATGAGTGAGTGAGGGGCTGTGCAATGCTTAGCTGCTAGCTGGGTCTAAACCATGACAGAATGTGAGCGTAATGTTTCGAGATAAAGAAGGCGGTGATTAAAATCCTACATTTTGAGCATTGCTTTTCTTGTCTGCTATCCATCAACCTTTCAAAGAACTCAGGTTTGTATAATGTATTTTTAGCTACCTGGGCATGCCATATTATCGTAAAATGTTACTAGTTAGCATTTTTTTTTTTCCTTTTTTTTTTTTTTTAATTAGGAGTCAGCTAGCTGCACACTTTTTATTACCAGCAGATGACAAAGCCCCGTGAATGGATTTCATCTTTCCTCATATTGCCCATGCTGTCCTAGAATGTGATTATTTCAGTTTCATTGGTAATCTGTCATTTTGCTAATCTAGTATATGACAGTACAGGACAGAAGCTGAAAACCCTGCATGACTCCTTCCTTGCAGGTTGCTGAATTTCTTTTTACACCTCTGTGATTCTCTGCTTTTGAATGGGATAAAGCAAAAAACTATCTTTCTTTGTTTGTTTTTCACCAAGTTACTAGTGGAAAAGCTATTAACACTCAGTTTCAGCAATCTTTAATATACTTTTATAAAAATATGTGTTTATACATTCTCATGGATCATGCCTGAAAACCCTTTCTCATTTTTAAAATGTTTCTTTTCAGCTTTTGTTCAAGTTTTAATTACCAAACTGAGGCTTCTCTGCTGTCATTACTGCAAAATACCAAACACAATATCTGTGCAAATGTCCTACTTGGCAGACAATCTGAGTGTTTGTTTCTTAGAAAACTAATTCATTACTTGACCTTCCTAATTGAAACTCCTTTAGTTTCTGAGAATCCCTACTGAAAGTTACATTTTATGTCCCATGTACCTGACAGAATCAAAAAACTGTTGGGTTTGGGTTGTTTTTCCCTGTATTGAACAATGCATATATTCCAGAGATGGACTTAAATATCTTGAGATAAATTAACACATTTGCCTTATTTACTGTATGCCTCATTATTTCTTACTCTCCCTTCCTGACTTCCTATTTTCCTATTTACTATTTTTATTATTTTCTCCGGTTGTGTTTCATATAATCTAAATTTTTAGCTCTTCCTAGTGTTGCTCAGAATCTCTAGTCATCCTCCTCCACTTTTTTCTTCACTTCAGATTAAATGCCCAGTATGTTCTTTATTACATAGAAAAGTTTGTTTTCCCTGAAGATACCCTATGTGCCAAAGGGAACGCAAAAAGTAAACTGAGCATTTTTTTTTTTTTTTATAAAAGCATTGAAAAAGGATGTCTCCTAGAATTTCTTCTTTCATAGTAGCAAAAAATCTTCCTTTTCCATATTTCTTTAACTATTTGCCCCTTTATAGATGGAAAGAATTCCGTCATATTTTTGATTTGGAGGAACAGGTGATTAGGTAGCTGTTTGGGGTTTGTTTGGTCTGGTTTGGTTTGTGGTTTTGATTTTTTTTTTAAGAAACAGGTCAAAAATATATACTTACTACAAGTCATCTGCTCACTATTCAAAAAGCTTAAGTACGGAATGGCACTTTTCCCCATGGAAAATGAAAAGCCCTTGTGTCTTGGGTTTAGCAGCAGCAGTAATTTTTCTCCTTCTTAGTAGCTGGAGCAGCGCTGTGTTTTCAACTTTCAGCCTGGGAACAGCGCTGATAACACCGATGTTTTTAGCTGCTGCTCAGTAAAGTTTAGTCAGACCACGGACTTCCTGAGCCTCATGCTCTGCCAGGAAGAATGGGAAGCCAGAAGGAAGCAGAGACAGGGCACCTGACCCAAACTAGCCAAAGGGGAATTCCATACCACAGCATGTTATGCCCACTACATAAACTGGGGGCAGTTACCCAGAAGAGTTAGATCACTGCTCGGTCAGGCTGGGTATCGGTCAGCTGGTGGTGAGCAGTTATATTCTCTTCCCTTGTTATTTCCCTTATCATTATTATTATTGGTGGTAGCAGTAATGGCTTTGTGTTATACCTTAGTTACTGCATTGTTCTTATCTCAACCCATGGGAGTTACATTCTTTCAATTCTCCTCCCCATCCCTCTGGGAGCGAGTTACCGGCTGGGCTTAAACCACGACACCTTTTTACATGAATTGTAGGTAGGGCTGGAGTCTTGCTTTGATTCTGAAGTACTTTATATCTCCTAAAATGCAATAGAAACAGTCTCTTGACAATTCCAGGTCTTTAACCATGACTATTACAAGCTGTCATTCTTTCTTGAGTTTATTAAGTTATTAAGTTACACATGTAGTTCAGATACTTTAATAATATGGATAAAATTGTCAGTACATACAATGAATTTTGCCTTCTTATTTCCTTGTCCCCTGCTTGGTAACTAATTCACTATTTCTGAAGTGGAAGTGCCTTCCCTATGTAGAAGTGTTTTCCTTAGGTAGATAATCTATTCTTTGTCAGATGCAATACTGATCAGTTGCAGCTCAGCAGAATTTTTCTCTTGTCAAAGTTTTCCCCTTTTTCTGTCCTCTAAACACCACAATTAGTTGAGAAGCAATAGTCTACTGCATTGCTTCCATGTCTTTCCAGATAGGCTTGTATTTACTCATGCCTGTAGCCTAAATGCTAGGGTTTATTAGTTTCGAATTCTGAACTGTGTGTGTACTTCTGCCTCATGTATCTAGTTTGGAGTTGCTCTTAGTGTTCTGTATTCTGTTTGCTGGTCTCCTAGACAGCATTTTCACCTTTTGAGAAAAATATAACAAATCTCATACATACGTACATGTAACTTGATTATGTGGAAAACAGTCTATAGGAGCAGACAATGAACTAGTGATAGAAATGTTTTTGAAATCTAAGCAGAACACTCCTGCAAATATACTTAATTATGTCCAGATAGTGTCTCAAAGTGTCTTGCTTATTTAACTTCACATAATAAGTAGGCTCACATTTCAGTTCAAGGCGTACCATTTCTTTGATATACACTACTGAACTCTACAGTCATGAACTGAATTATTCTTTCGGACATTTTTCTTTTCATGTCTTCTGATGTTTTCCTCATCATCCATGTTAGATTCAGTTGCAAAAATCCTTATACACAGACCTGCATATGTCTCAGGAAGCCACAAAGCCTTTTATGCTAATATTCAAGGAAATACTTTTACTTGACCAGAAGACCAACTTCATAAGACCAAAAATCAAATCACATCGCCCCTCACATGATGGATATAAAAATGATGCATCTGCTAATATGACTGTATGCACAGAAGTACACAATATGATGTGATGTAATTACATCTATCTGATGCCATTGCACAATGAAATGTGAACTTGCCATATGACTGACATGCTGGTGGTCATATGAGAGGCAAGAGGCAAAAGAAGGTTAAAGAAGACACGGGAGTAATGGCCATAAGAGGCAGACCACCATGGCAGTGAAATCAAGACTGCTCATGTCTAAGGGACCGCCAAGTGTAGAGGGTCACAGTACCTGTTGGACATGTGTATCCATACAGGGGATATGCTTTGCCTTATAACCTTAGTTAATATATGGGACATCCTATCATATACAATAATGTAAAGAAAAGCTACCAAGAAGGAGAGGCAAGCATAAACAGCTCAGAATCGATTGGTTGAAAAAAAAAATAATGTTATGTTACAACTTACATTTTGTAGAACACAGGTGATAATGACATTAAAATATATGTGAGTGAGAATACTAACATGAGAAGTAGCTAGGAAGTAGTCTGTATGTTTGTTTGTTTCCTTGGAGATTTTTAGTTAAATTTTGAAGGTTAAACAATTGTTAAGAAAAACAACTAGGGCTGTAGGTTTTGAATTCTAAATTGTGCCCAGGATTACACAAAAAAATAACTGTTTACCAACAACTGGTACACATCAATAGCTCAGTTTTCACTGTTACTTCTCATGCTCACAAAATTACTTAAGAGCTGTTATAACAAATAATCTTTTGAAACAGCAATGTTAGATGAATGTGTATATGCATGTCTAAATCAGTTACCTTAAGACACTAAAGATAAAGCTTTAGCAATCCACTTCAGATATCATAAAGTCACAGTACGTAGCTAATTTCTAGTTTTTCTAATTCCAGTTTCTAATTCTAGTTTTTCTGATTTCTAGGTTTTTTTTCTAATTTTTCAAATTTGCAGACAGCAAACACAGTGTGTAAAACTCTCATCCTCTTTGAACTGCGTACCTCCTTAAGACCTGAAATTCCCATCAAAGAAAACACAACAAAAAGGAAACACCAAAAAGAGTTGAGAAGGACAGAAGCCTACTGAATAGCTAAGTCTGGACCTGTGGGGTATTTTTTTTTTTTAAGTATTCATGTTGGCTTTTGCTCTTTACTTCAGAGAGAGAGCTTATTAAATTAAACCTAAAAATATGCAGCAATTAATTTAGTTAGCATTACATTTCCAATGTTCTTAATCTGTCATCACAGTGCTATACCTCACCAACCTTCTACGTTTTGGACTCTGGTTGTGTGATGGGAACTGAAAGAAAGAATATGAAAATCATTTAAAGATCTATTTAAATTGTTTGCGAATCTGTTTTCATATTACAAGATGGGGCTGTTTAGCCTGGAGAAGAGAAGGCTGCCTGGAGAACTCAGCAGCCTTCCAGTATCTGAAGGCAGCCTATAGGGATGCTGGGGAGGGACTATTCGTTAGGGACTGTGGTGGTAGGACAAGGGATAACGGGTTCAAACTTAAACAGGGGAAGTTTAGATTGGATATAAGGAGGAAGTTCTTTACTGTAAAGGTGGTGAGGCACTGGAATGGGTTGCCCAGGGAAGTTGTGAATGCTCCATCTCTGGTGGTGTTCAAGGCCAGGTTGGACAGAGCCTTGGGTGGCAGTGTGAGGTGTCCCTGTCCATGGAAGGGTCTTGGAACTAGATGATCTTAAGGTTCTTTCCAACCCTAACTATTCTATGGTTCCATGATTCTGGATTTTTTGCTTACTCAGCTGCAATTGCCAGAATCACGTCCTATTTTACTTTTTGTTTTTGCAAAAAGGAGCAGTAGTGGTTTCTGCCATTCTCTCAAGACACTCTCTTTGTTGACAAATGAAGCAAACAACAGAAAATAACCAAACTACATGATTGAACATTTTAGTGTCCGAGAAAGGAATCACAATTTGTGCAAAATTTGCTTCCCCTCTTCTACCAGAAGCTTCAAAAATTTACATTCTGCCCTTGAAATACGACCAAGCTCATTGAATTTTGGAGGATCAGGATGTGGGGACACATTTAGAGCACTTGAAGGAAGCTTGGGTCTGCTGCACTGAACTGCCCTGCTTCACAGATACGGGGTATCTTATTTTGTAATGCTTTCCAGTTCACCTAATCCACAATCTAAACCTCATTTGGAAGACTCTATATGTTAAAGGATAAATACATATATACTGCATGTATTTATATTATATTATATTATATTATATTATATTATATTATATTATATTATATTATGCACAAAAGTCTCCAACAAAATTAATAATAAATATGTTATTTAAATAAAAATATTAATATTCTGTTTGGGCTCTTTTTTCCATTAACAATGCGACTTCTTTACTTTTGATTGTAAGAAATTATTACATTAATATAGTGTAGGTATCATCTTCTGATGCCATTCTAGCCTGTTCTAGCCATATTTCCTGGCCTAATGTAAAATAGTTTTTCTCAAAATACAAGGTGTTTTCTAAGCAAAATGCAAGTATACCTACTAATTTTTCCAGTTGTCACTGCTTATCAGTCCTTACTCGCTCACAGGCAAGCAGGTTTTATTTTGTTATTTTTTTTTAACAGTAAAAATAGGTACCAGAAATACCAGATAGAGGGGAGGATTAATTTCCTTATAAAGGATGAGAACAAGAAAAAGGAGACGCTGTACACACTTGTTACAAACTTCTTTAAGATCTTGAAGCATTATCCTTACTTAATTTCTGAATGTCTACATGACCAATGAGTTCTCTCTGTAATTGTCATGCCTACCTATTTCTTGACCCCTAGATTCTTTTACTACAAGCTTTAGAGCAAGTTTATACAGCCTAGTGGAGGAATTTTTCAGGTTTTGCTCAGTCAGATCAGGATATTGGAGATGACAGCTTTAGCAGTCAACATTATCTGTGAGTGTGGTCTTCTTCTCCAGCAGACCACTCAGTATTAACTACCAGCAATAACTTAAAGAACATATTTGTTTAAAAACATATTTCCAATGATGAACTGTACTATAGCACTATGTAAGAACAGAATTTATTATTAATACAATTAGGATTTCCCTCAGCTACTCTAAGAGTCTTCACTTCTGAAACTAATTAGCCTCTAACCAGCCCCAGGGTTGTTACGCCTTGAGAGTTCCCAAATATGCGACTTTCTTTCTCTCTCTTGTCATCAAAAATGCTACTGCAGTTAGAGTACTGCCCAGAAAGACCAGCCCTTTTCCAGACTAAATAAAAATTATCATCTGCTCCGTCTGTTTCACAGTTTTATGTTCCTTTTTTGTCTGTTGTTGATTACTGGGTTATCACCTAGTAATCCAGAGGATTAGGTTTTCTCCTGGTCCTTATGCTCAGGAACATTTAATTAAAAAATTCATTGTATACTCCAGTATACTTTTTGTTTGGCCCTTTAACCATCACAGCCAGCTGAAATAGGTAAAATTATATTGACTATATTGTTAGAAATATCAAATCTACGACATTTATTTTTTAGATTTATACCTTTTATTTCTTTATCAGTATTCTATAAAGTCCAAATATCTGGGAATGAGGTCTTCAGCTGAAAAATATACCACTGTGTCATGGGTTCAGCAGTAGCAGTCATTTTTCTCCTTCTTGGTAGCTGGTGCAGGTTTTGACTTTCGGCCTGGGAACAGCACTGATAACACCAATGTTTTAGTTATGACTTAGTGATGTTTGGTCTGGCCAAGGACTTTCAGAGCCTCATGCTCTGCCAGGGAGGAGGGGGAGCCGGGAGGAAGC
>JAOEHY010011924.1:25775-56189 GCA_025447955.1 Psilopsiagon aurifrons
TCTCAACCTGTGGGAGTTGCATTCTTTCGATTCTCCTTCCCATCCCTCCAGGAGCAGAGGGAAGAAAAAGGGGGAAAATGAGTGAACAAACTGCGTGGCTGATTTATGGCTTAAACCACGACAGACTGTGAACACCATTTTCCAGGTGCTGTTTCTCTACATTCCAGAGTCTATTTTGATCCCAAAAGGATTACCCCTGGTAGCTTGCATTTCTTCCTGTCCTGTCATGTAAGATGTACTCTACACAGAATAAGGAACATCGACCTTGAAAGGAAAGAGGGGTTGGGGAAATAATAAATCCACAACCAAACTCATTCAACAGCCCAGACCAAGATCTAAGCTCTGTCAAAATGATTTCTTATTCCATTTTACTGAGGCAGCGCCATGCTTTATCACTTCTGAGTACATGTCTTACAGCTGAGGCAGCCCACTTGAATTGGTAAGTTGTTTAGTTAAAGTATACATGCACTATTCACACTGTTGGTATGATTTAGAAGGAAAGAACATTTTGCAGGTGAAATACAGCCAGAAGTACAACAGGAAGCTGAAATCCAAACCACTAAAGCACAGGTGAGTAATTGCTCTCTGTCTCACTGTGCTCCTTCTTTTCCCTATTCACAGAAATACTGTAGTCAGACTTGTGGTGACTCAGTGGTGGAGGTGGCAACTTTAGGTCCTATAAGAGCTTCTGTTGAAGTCTCACAATCATTAATAAAATTGGTCAGCTAATCTTAGCTAAACATAATGTACTACTGCTGTGTGAATCATTACATCACTGCACACATTTATACACAAATATAATGTGGAGAAATGCTGAATTTGTCTTGTGACTATGAAATGCGCAGATGTTGAAGCACCTAAAACATTGTGACTATAAAAAAAGTGCTTTCCGAGTCACCAAAGTCCTTGGTTTACAATCATTAAAGTTTGCCATTCATTGCACCTGTTCAGAAGTAGTTGTGTTTGTTTATAGTTATTCTTATAGAGGTGGGTTATTTTCTTAGCGTCTTCTGTCCAGTCATGGTGCTGCTTTAATAGGATTGATCAAGTATTGCCATAAAGGCATAGAAGCATAGACTTTTCCTTTTTTAAAACAAAAGGCTCTGTATTAAAGTGCAAACCATACCTAAAGGTGGTTATTTGCTCAAAGAGCATGGAAATCAAAGGCATTCTCTTCTTGTAATTTACAAATAAGGAAACCTGGATCCAGAAGGTCTGAAATGCCCTGTAACTCTGTTTAATTTTATTTTAATATAAATGAAAATTTTTATGATGGCAATGTTGAAAGTTGCTTTCATTTTCTATGATACTGCAGTACAGTACCAAACTATGCATTTCATGTAAATTAAAATTATCTCACTACACATGATCTAAACACTCCTCCATCTGTACTTTGTGAAATGGGAATAAATAAAAACTTGAAAGTAATGAAAATGAAGTCACTGACAGAAGATCCATAAAATTCAGAACTAGGTCAAAAGTGAATGCATTAGAGTTCAATATAATTCTGTCTTAGTTTTTAATGTTCACTTTTTTCTTTTGTTCTAGCTGCCAATTGATTATCTTTCAGTAAAGTTTACACATTACCATTAAATGTTAATAATGCATAAATATTAAACACACCATTGTAAAGTTAGCAACACTATTAATATCCTCAATCTCTGTAGGTGATAGTAAAAATTACTAAGATCAGTATCAACAGTCAATCATAAAAATCCTGACTGGAACTGATAGGAACAAACAGTGAACAAGGTGCAACTGCCATCTCTTTCTACAGAACTGTAGAGAATGGGTAAATTGGTGTTAGGAAAGAAAAGCCAACATTTATAAAAATTTCTCTTCATATTTCATGATTTTCTAACCCTTTGTCTCTATGTAATACCCAAAACATGCTGTAACCACCTTAGGACATTGCAAATTCTGAACAGTTTTGTAGCATTTTGTTCTCTAGATTGCTCAAGGAAAAAGAACAACAGAAAAAAAAAGAAACAAAATCACCCTCTGCAGTACTTATTGGCAGAGATGCCACTGCCAGATTCCCCACTGCAGATCCCTGTGAGGAAGGGCATTGTTAAAAAAGCAGGCAAAGGCTTAAATGTGCATAGTTACTCTAGATTACAGTCCCACTAAGTGACAACAGCTAGCTGAAGTACACATGTGCAATACGCTTTATACTTCCCCAAGTGTACCAAATCATTGTGTTGGCTCAAATTTGGCTTTTAACAGCTTTGTTGACTTCACAGCTGGTGAGCTGACACTTTCCCTCACTCCACCATTTGACAGCAGATGCCTCTTTCTTATGCACAGGTGCTGAGTATCCACCCAACCCTAACATTAGCCTTGTGTTTTGAACTAATTGGTCCAACACAGTTGTAATTAAAATTTGAATAATTAGAAAACTAACATGATTACTTTCACAATTAATTCTTGTATTCTATTTTGGCCTATCTTATATAGCTCTTATTTCTTTGGGTCCTGTAAATGCACCAGAAAGAGGAATAAAACCAAATTCTGCAAATTGATGATGTTTTAATGGGCCGGTTGCACTCTGATTTTAGAGTTACAATATATGACTAGACTGATATTTCCTTTCATTCCATTTGCCCATTATGTGTATCCCTTCAAAACAGCCACACAAGAAAAAACTTACACAAGAATGAAGATTCAAAAGAAAACCCAAAACAACAGTACATGAACATATGTGGATCCAATGTAATAAAAAGGATCTTTAAGATGAGCTGATCTGGCACATCCCACTATATTACTTTGATTTGGTGTCTGTTTTAAAGTGATGGGTGCTGGGGTATAACTATTAAGCAAAGGAATACATTTAGATGAGGGGAAAGGAAGAGCCTCTTTTAGGTAGGAAGTCTGTCCTGAGGAAGTGACAACTGTAGTACTTGTAAAGAATAGCAGATAGTCTGTTTTTATAGAGGACATAATTAAGAGACGAAATACTAGGAAATAAACAAATAAACAATTAAGCAATTAAAATTGAATGTGATTAGGAAATAATTCAAAGCATCAGTGAATGTTTTCATCATCCAAAGTATGTAAGGGCTCATGCTTTGGGTACTAAACTAATTTTAAGAAATTTTCAAGATTTATCTGACAGAAATATAGAATATTAAGGTTTCCATCTATGTCTATGGTCACACAAACACTCCTTTTTTTTTTCTCAGATGCATTTACTAACTCATACACAAAAAAACCCGAGCTCCATAAGATAGGAGGAGAAAGTTGGGCTGTTCAGCCTGGAGAAGAGAAGGCTGCGTGGAGACCTCATAGCAGCCTTCCAATATCTGAAGAGGGCCTACAGGGATGCTGGAGAGGGACACTTCATTAGGGACTGCAGTGATAGGACAAGGGGTAATGGGTTCAAACTGAAACAGGGGAAGTTTAGATTGGATATGAGGAAGAAATTCTTTAATGTAAGGGTGGTCAGGCACTGGAATGGGTTGCCCAGGGAAGTTGTGAATACTCCATACCTGGCGGTGTTCAAGGCCGGTTTGGACATAGCCTTGGGTGGCATGGTTTAGTGTGAGGTGTCCCTGATCATGGCACGGGGGTTGGAACTAGATGATTTTAAGGTCCTTTCCAACTCTAACTATTCTATGATTCTGTGATTCTGTGATTCTTTTATCTGCCAGTAAAAATCACCACTAGCTAATTTTTCATTTTTTGGCATTAGAAAAACTGAGAACAATAGAGAAGAAACATTACAACTGTATAGGAATATTAGTAAGAAACATAATTTAGAAAATGTATTTTCTCTTGATTGAAAGTAAAAGCTAAATCTTTTTCTGAGGCATTCTAGATAATTGGCACAGTGCAGGAAGCCTTAGTATTTTTTAGTTAAAGAGATCACTCTTACAGGTAAGAATATTGTTTCATGTGATATCTTTAAAAAGTAGCAATCCTAATTGTGTGTTAAAAAGAAAAAAAGAAGGAAAAAATTAAAAGCTTCTTATCTGCTGTTGCAATAAAGGGCATCAAATTACGGGAGGAGGGAGAAATTATATTTTCTTATAGATACACTCTCTTCAATTTATGTATCCTAGTCTCCTCCAGGTGTTTAGAACATTATATATATGCACAGATATTAAAACTTCTTTAAAGGGCATTTCCACAACACAAAGCAAAGAAACAAACAGGGAAGGAGAATTGGTTCACAAACAGGTTCAAAGGAGAATAGTAAATGTTAAATGGCAGCAGCCAGTAGCAGCTCAGCCTCCCTGGAGACAGCAGCAGTTCAGTTCCCCTGAGGCAGGAGAATGAGAAAAGTCTGTAATTACCGGCTACCATTGTTAGTGAAAATAAATATACTGATTCCATATTCAAGAAGAAATACAGCTTCAATCCCTCTTCCTCCACCAATTCCTTAATCCAAACAACAAATGCTTCTGCTTATGGCTATCATAAGCCCCAGGGTTAATATCTGACATTAGGGCAATTTGTGATCAGAAGCCAGTCTCTTGAAAAAGTTTGAATTAGGTGTTGTCCAGCCAGTAACTCAATATTTCCTTAAGCTCAGAAAAGAGAACATGATGCAAAAAAGCTGTGGAGGGAAACATATCTCCCAGAAAGCAGGTATACCCTTAGTTTTCCAAGTGTGGACAAAATGAAAAATGAAAGAAGGTAAACATCTCTTGACCTTTGTGTTGGGAAGATGGATCACCTCCCAAGCATTGAGAAGACAAACCTCTTTGTGGGCAACATGCGGGTAAAGGGAGACAAAGTTAAATATTAATTGGTAAAGGAATGTTAGCAGAGAAGAAAAATAATTTCAGTACTGTTAAAATTCAATTTGTCTGAGAGAAAAAAACGTGACAACTGCTTATGGCATGACACAAGAAATCACATCCCCATCTCGTTTCAAATGGTCAGAGCTACTGTACTGTCCAGCACCACTTCTTTGTCTTAATGATCATTCAGAGAAGGAACTTGTCCATTACTTAACATCCTGGCCACTGAATGACACTTCAGCCCCAGACACAACAGTACAGTAGAAATCAGAACGTAATAGTTCTGAAACTCTGGCTTTGTCAGACATCCTGTGAAACTTCAAAGCTGCCATGACTGCTTACCAAACCTACCTGATCAATTAAATTTTCTAATTCTATCAATCATACCCAGTGTATCTCACAGCCATCCCCTGGTCCAGATCCTTCTAAAGTCAGAGAAGGCTAAATTGAGTCTTCACCCAGGTCTGACTGATATTAATTACTTTTTGCCTTTTCTGTAAAACAGATTTTGCATGTTACTTCCATAGGTGTTTTAACTGTAAGGCAATATATTGCACAGACTCCACAACTTCTTTTCATTGTGCGGTGAGTAAACATGAAATCTATTTTAATGAAATTAAATTTAAGTTACAGCTTTACTGATGTAGGGTTGCTTTCATGATACCTTCCATAAACATAACATATTGTCTCACAGATGGATGAAAAAGATTATCTGATTATAAATATTTTGTCAATGATTACCAAATCACATTGGGTTTCACAGAGCGCTGGAGAATATTTACAATATTAGAATATCAAATTACAGCAGACATGTAACTAGTGGTGACTTGGCAGTCCCGGAATAAAGTTTGGATTTGATGACCTTAAAGGTCTTTTCCAACCTAGCTGACTCTATGATTATATTCTCACATATATGTATATATAAAGTCATACTTCAAATGATTACTTAGAATTGGTTTCTTTTCTTGTTGCTGTGTTTTGCTTCTGTATCAAAGCTTTACATTTTTGCATTGTAAAGAAAATAAGTATTAATATTTATATTTGTATTCCTAATTATTTTCAGAATTAAAATAAAGATTTAACAATGCTTTAAAAGTAATTACAGGGAAAAAAAAAAAAACAAAAAAAACAACTTAACTTAGGAAAAGCCCAGTGTCTCATTAGATATTTGGAAAAAACCTGAAAGATATAACAATAATTTTCATTACAAATGTTTTCTTTTTGACAGACGATATCTCTCTATTTTCTTGTATTATGTTTTGCACTATACCCTACTCGTGACATTAATCTTGGTGCTATGGCTCTCTCTGCCTTTTCAAATGTTTGCCTTTAGGGGTACTAATGCTACTAAACAACACTATATTTGGTAGATCTGCATCAAAAATCACTTATTTTTCCTGACAAGCTATTTAAAACATCTCATTTATGCCGTATGAATTGCACTTAAGAAAATACATATCTATAACCCATGAAACCTAGACCATTCTGATTAAAGTTTGTTTGTTTGCAAGAAGTGCAATTTCTATTTGGGGACATTATTGCTAAAGAGGTAGGAAGGAGACATTTTACAATACAACTACTATTGTTTACTCCTAGTAGGGAGGGGGAAAATATCAGAAAATTTAGAAGAACTACTTCTAAACTGGCTAGTTTAACTATAGACATGAATAGCATCAGACCATTATTTTTCGAAATTTAAATCTGATAACAAGAAGGGCAGGAAAACCATGCAACATCAACAGATATAGCCTTCTGCATT
Organism: Psilopsiagon aurifrons; assembly: GCA_025447955.1. Classification (NCBI taxonomy): domain Eukaryota; kingdom Metazoa; phylum Chordata; class Aves; order Psittaciformes; family Psittacidae; genus Psilopsiagon; species Psilopsiagon aurifrons. Next base: position 32,280 of record JAOEHY010011924.1, read on the forward strand.
TGCATGTTTTATATTTTTAGATAGGCCAAGACCTCTAGCTCTGTTTCCTTAATCAATCATTTTGCACAAGACATACAGACACAAAGTCAGAGGCAGAGAGTCAAAAGAATGTAATATATGCTAAAGTATGCTTTGAAATTATAATGAAGCATTTCTCTACCATAATATTTGTCTAAAGAAAACCTAAAGAACAACTGTTAGAAGAGAAATGCATAATGCATGTAAATATTACATTCAAACATTTTTGGGCAGACCAGTTTGTGGTTTGCCTATACAGCCTGCACTGGTAGAAACAACTCAGGTAAGCTGCATGGTAATCGACTCCACCTGCCCTTTATCAAATGAGAAAAATGATATCAAGCTAGATTTATTAAATCTCAGGTTTTAATTAAAATCATCATCTGTCACTAGGTATATGAACAACATGAACCCGGTTCTTATTTACACTAAACAGAAGATGTGCATATATTTAGAGGTTCCACTAAAGATAAAATTAAAATATAGCATCTTGCCATTTTTACCCGAACTAGCATCCTTAGGCACGTATCACCAGGGAATGAGAAATGAATGGTAATTCTGAATATTCAGCCTTCCAACCCCTCCATAGAACTTTTAACAGAAACATTTAGAAATACACTAAGTGTGAGTTTTCTATTTGAAATATTTCTGCTCGTCGACTGCAAATGAGGGGTGGAAAGAGAATTATTACAGAAGTTATTACAAAAAAAAAGTGAGTTGATTAAAAAAGACAGACCTTCAGAAAATATTTGCAGAAAATGTCCATTATATGTTGGAAGACAATGCTCCAAGGAGTTCCAGGCAGTGGAAAAAAAACACAAAACCTGACCAAATAAACAAACCAACCCACCCAGTTTAAATTACAAGCTTAGACAAAAATACTAGTACAAGAGGAAAAAAGAAGTTTCTAATGTCTCTTGTGGGTTTAGGTTTTTTTGGTTGTTTTTGTTTGTTTGCTTTTCACTTCATGTATTAAAAAAGTCCACCTGATGACTCTGCTCTACTTTGCAATATACAGGATCTCCCCTATTCCCAACCTAGGATTACTCACATTTTTGGCTGTTGGAACTCAAATATGTCCTTGACAGATACATCTTGGCTCTCAGGGTAAAAAAGAATGACAGGTAATTGCTATGTGCTACACCTGATGGGTAATTCAGAGTGGGATTGAAGCCCATTGATGGACCTGAATTTAGTTGCTTGCATATTCTGTGCACCAGACAAAGGCCATTTTCACTCCAAATAATAATAAAAGAGGGGAGGGGTGGGAATGACATGAGGAGACAAATGCAGAAAAAAGTGATGGTGCATAAAAGATACAGTAAATTTATATGCAGTGAGGATAAAAAAAATGGGACAGAAGTCTTTACAGTGAATCACAAAACCATCAGAGAGAAATAATACACTTCAAAAAAGCATTTTAATTAGAAACTTGAGTGTTTTCCTTGTCAGCACTTAGCTTCTCAATATCACCTCTTAATCTCAGTATTTATTCTGATACGCACTCTTTCAAACAGAAGCCAGGAATACTACATTTACCTCTTTATTTATTTGACATATATGCTCCGTCAAGTAACAGTTCAGAGACAGAAGGGCCAAATTACCAAAAGAAACTGTTCTATAGAAAACCTGAGTCTCATGATCTAGGAGGTCAGATTAAAAAAAGAACCAAAAACCAACCCACGGCTATTTAAAGATGAGAATATGAAACACAGCCTTATCTTGAAAGAAATGTTCATCACATAAAATAGAATAAGGAGATATTTATTGAAAAGCACAGAGCTTCTTCCCACTCCTTTTTTATCTTCTACTAGCGTAAGTAAGAACTTCTGTAACACATGCTTAGAGGTAGGGAAGTTTTGATCTATACTAGATATATTTACTTATGCCATAAATTATTACTTTATGATTACTATTTACTTTAAAGTATTTTACTTTATTATTACTAATTATTACTATTTACCCTGAAAAAGAATAAAAACTGCTTCTTGTGACAGGGAATGCAATGAGTTTACATTCCATTTACCATTTTCAAGAGATATAATTAAATATTTAAAATTATGGCAAACAACTACCAAGATTACTATTAATAGTTTAGGGAGAAATGAAAAGACAGTTAACAAGCAAAGATACAACTTTCTTAAATGGAAATGAAATGGCTTTTCATTTTGTTGTATTATTAATACTCCAGTTTAGTGATTGAAATATTTATTGAACTTAAAGAGTTTTTACATGAAGCTTGTTTCAACCAAATCTGAGTGAATGAAATATGGCAGAATGGCTTCATTATCAAATCTCAACCTCAAGTACTGAGTAAAAGTCTGCTCAGACTGTTGAAAATGATGGAAATCTAGTCAAGAAATACTAGTTTTTAGCTTTCCCTCAAGCTACAAATATTCTTAGAAAACTTATTAAATTGTACTATCTGGTATAGCTGTTCTATTTAACAATTTTTTTTTTTTTATTTGCAGTCTTTTCTTACGTAGGGAAACTGAACCATGGGATGGAGCTTTTTTTTTTTTTTTTGAATGTATATTGAGCTAAATATAAAACAAATGTATGAAACTGTGTAAAATTCACACATACAATCAGTATGCTGAGGACAGAATGCCAGGAAGTTTATTCTTAATACATGAATACATGTACTTTGTGATCTTCATATAGTCTTTTCAGAGAGTTTCTTAAACTGCTCTCTCAACTCCATATACAGAAGCACTATACAAATACGTAAAGGGTCCAAGGGGACTGAAAAACATAAAGGAGTGGTAAAGGAACTCAGAACCTAGGTCACCAGTTCAAATAAAGCCTTGTGGATAGTGGCTGAACTGCACAAGTCCCCCCAAAATCTTTGTCAAATGATTAAATGGCCTCAGACAACTGTTTTGCAAATGTATCTGCATTTACAATTACATTTAGAACTTGCTGGCAGTCTTGAGAGAACAGCAACCAAGAACCTATGTAATGCTTAGAGATTTCTAAATGACCTAAGTCAAAAAAGCAGGATTTTGTGATCGGTGCTGGAGTATACTGCAGATAAAGAAAGTTCAAAAGTCTCATTTGTTTTCTGGAAAAGGAATGGGTTTGCATCCTTACTTACCTTCACTGGAAAATAAAAAAAAAATAAAAAAAAAAAGAAAAAAAAAAAGAAAAAAGAATTTCCAACTTTTTTTAACCAAGCCACCCACAACTGTATTTGTAAGTGCATTTGGTGTGCTGGACATAGTACTAACGCAGTCAGTGAGTAAATGCATGCATGAAAAGAATAATAAATCTGATCTAAATTTGGAAATAAGAACTACTCATACAAGTCATTTGACTATCATCTGCTTTGGAGACTGTTCTGAATATACTGTACTCGAGAAGTTGAAGGACAACATAATGCTGGTACCTAAATATACAACTTCTAAACTTAAGTAGGTGACAGCACTTGCTTTAAATCTCAGACCTATACATTTCTCCATAAAGGTTTCCAGTCTGAGCTGTGATTTACAGGTCTGGGCCATTCAGCACAACAGCACAGAGACAGATTTCAGCACCCAAATACCCCAAATCATACTCTGCTTGGACACAGGACAGTAAACATAGCTTACATTATACATATGTCAACCAGTGCAGTTATTGCCCTAAAAAACATTGACAGCTGAGACATCTGCATCAGAAAGACGCCCAGGCAGCCCCAGAACTGTCTGGTGTACATCAACAAGACTGATCTTTACAGGAAGACCCTCTTCCCTCTCAAAACTGAAGTGATACATTTGTCAGAAACTGAAAAACAGCTGCTCATAAAGTAATCTGACCAAGTCTCGTGCCACAATATCTTAGCTTCAATCTGGCTGGGAGAAAAAGAAGCCTCTTTAAATGATCCATTGCAATATCAGCATTATGAAACATATGCGTTGAACTTCTGCTAAATACCAAGTCCAGTAATAAATATGGCAATGTAGGTTAGTATTTTACTTCAATATAGAAATTGCATACAGGGAAGATTTTTTTTATTTTCCTACCTCAAACCACCAGGCTTGAAGGCTCAACAAAAAAGTAGACTGAAGCTTTCTTACTCTCAAAACTCCACTGCAGCTTCAAAGCTTTTCTACAAAATTACCACCTCAAGAAATATTCATCCAATGACACATGCCAAACTGAATGTCTTCAATGACTTACATCTCTGCAAAACAAGTGGACTTTAGTGATAGTTTCTATTACTACAAAGGAGGATAAGGCTTGATATTCATTCTCTAATATTGTGCTTTAGCAAGAACAATGGCATCCTGAGGTATTCAAGATAAACATTGCAGAGCTTTGTTTCTATGAATCAATTAAGGGCATGTGATTTCTGCAGTGCAGACACACACATAAGACATGAAAACTAGGAACAGACCTGGCTTTTACTCCACTAGCTGCTTTCTGAACACTGAGACACAGCCCCTGAGACAGAGTGTATAATCAAAACCAATTAAAAATACAGAAAAAGTGGATAAAGAGATGGCAGATTGTTGGAGCACAAATATTCCATTCATGGGAGTACTGGAGTGTTTTCAGAAGAGTTTTCTGTTTCAATTAAAAAGAAAAATTTATATAGGTGAACAGAGTGAAAAAGGTGATGTCCTTGCAGCATCAAAGGAAGGGAGGGATGTGAAGCATTAAAACATGGTAAAGAAAAGGAGAGGAAAGGAAGAGGAAGAATGCTGAGAGGAACAGTAAGAATAAGAAACACAAACCATTGGAAAGAAAAAGAAGCTATACGATGAGGAAGGTGTTACCCAGAGGCACAAGAACAAGTGCCCAGGAAACAGACTGAAAATAGGAGGAGGGATAACAAGAGTCTGGTGGAACACAATGGTCATGATAGGAAAACAAGGATGTTAGTTCTCCAAGTCACATTTATAACACAGGGCTTGAAAAGCCTCCATTTTGGTACAACGATTTTCCATATATCTTTGAAAAAGGAAACTGGGGAAACTCATTAAGCTCTGATGATTATTCTGTCTTACTTTCATCCTATCCTCTTGAAATGATATAACTTTTTACCTTGCGTTATCTGCGTTATTAACTGCAGTCATTAACAGCTGTTGTCTTTCTCATATATCTCTATCACTGTTTTAGCAGGACTGTACCTTGCTACAGGTGGTTTTATGTCAGCTTTCAGAGAGTGCCCTTTGCTTTACCCCTTTCCAAATGTCAATTTAATAAATTTCCTTTAAAAGCTCCTAAAACGTTAAGGCATTAGCATCAAATGCTAATTTTCAATGGAGCTGGGCCAGGCAGCAATTGTACTCTTCTGTCAGTAGTAAGCAGACATTAATTTTTTTTGCCTCAAGCTACACCAGCCTCATTCAAAGAACTTGATATATCTCAAATATTTGAACTCGGCATAGAGCCATATATTTAATACTATTTGATACAACCTTAGATTACAAAAAAAAAAAAAAGTCCAAGAGAGGGAAATGGGTTATACTGACATGTCCTCCGCTGCCTTCCCATATAACCTGTCTTCCTATGTTTAATAAGTCTGAAAAGCTTCAGTGGGTTGGATGCCACAAATTAATTGTTTGATGATGAATGATATTTCTGATGTTGTTGAGATCACTCTTGGACCGTTACTCCGTATGAAGAAGCCCAAAACCCAACACTGGAAAAGATCAGAAAATAATTATAGTATTATTGTCTACTTTTATCAAAACATGAGGCAAATCTGCCTTTCCCCATGTTTGGTGAACTGTGATCTCCTAAGTCTCTGAGGCTAGCATACTGGAAAGTAAGTTCTCTTCACTTAGAAGCAGATAGAACATCTGATCTTGTAAAATAATAATAGATATATAAGTGCATTTGTTAGACTTGTTTAGAAACCCACAGACTGTCATGAAAGTGTGATTCATTTATTTTTTACTTAAAGCATCAGCTTTGTGAGACAAAAGGGAAACAAAGCCATCATGTCTAACAATGTTTGTAGTCAGTCTCTGTGAAAGACTGGAACAGAAGTTTCTGGTATTTGTAAGTAACCTGGATGTCTGCAACTGCATAGGAAACGTTTACACTAGACATTTTTCCATGTAGTGCATTAAGTTATTGTGTTTCAATTTTTTAATGAATACTTGGATGTATATTAATGAATACTAATTACCCTGAGAAATCATTGATCATTCATGAAGGAAAAAAAGTGAAGGCATGCATAATAGAAGCTGATTTGTGCATTTATATATGTCTACCCTGGTAAAGACTTGCTTGCATCTCTGGGTGGAAGAAGCAAAAACCCCAGTAAATGTCATATAAATGTAACATGAAAAAATATTTTATCTGTACAGTACACCAAAATGAAGATCAGTGCCCGTGACTGCTTCCACAGGCAACTTCTTCCTTTCCAAGAGAACAGTGGACATGTTGAGTCACTGCTATAAGAAACCATTACTTTCAGAAACAAATTTCAAGAATGAGAATATACTGATAGACACTTAAAACATTAGTGCATTCCCCCCAAACCCCAGGTCATTTTCCCATATGCTTATGTTTTTGCAAGAAAGGGAACTTAGTACTTCTTACTGAAAAAGCTAATGGAATAAGTAACAAACCTGCAGGTAACCAGCATTTCCCTGAATTGTTCTTTCAGGGGAGGAGTGGAGTGGGATGGGGGCTTGGGAGATATTTTTTGAATAAAAATATATATCTTTATACTGAGTTGCTGAGCTTTTAATACAACATATGCTATTATGAATTGTATTACCAATACTGAATGATAATCAACAATAAAGATACCTAATAACAGTAAACAGTACTGGCTGAAAACAGCAGTGCCAATTACTTCACACTTTTATAAACTGCCTAAGAGTTACACATCTGTTTAAGACAGCAGGATTTGAAATCAGTTAACTTTCCATTGATCTTTTCTCCTTGTTATGACAGATTTGTAAACACAATGTATTACTTTTTGTGGGTAACAAAGAGAACAGGGACATGCTTAATACAACAGATCTTAATTTGGTCCCTTACAGCATTAAAAAGTTTGAACTGTTTATTAGTCCCTTAATTACGTCCCCTGAGAGAATAGTTATTAAGTGTGGACTTCACTGAGACTATCAAATATAGCTCACTTTAGGAATTTTAGGATGGATACACCATAGGTACAGTAGGTCATTAACTAAATCCAGGCATCTCTGACTTTTTCTTAATCATTTAATCTTTCAATTCAGCCTGCCACATCTTCTCTCTCTTCTTTCCTAATACAAATCCTCACACATCAGTCTATTTCTTTTGCTATGCCACATTTTCTATCACCCTACACAAAATGCTTCTTCTCCCCTTCAAACACTACTTCCCCCTGCAGCATCTACGAATCTAATTTTCTTGCCAGTTGTATTGAACCAGCACCCCAGTCGCCCTTTTTCCCCACAGAACTGCTAATGCTGTGAAAGCAGCTATCCAAACCGCACCAGCCTCTGAGAATAACATTACACACACTAGTCGCAGCCCTGAGTCTGACGGCAACCTGAAAAGCTGCATGCAAATTCTTGACTCACATTTCAAAAATCCCTTTCTGCCTCCTTTAAATACCTTAGGACTTTGAAGCGTTACGTCTACAAGTTCCTGCTTGCGAAAGAATGACGCTCCTTATTCAGGATGAAGTTTTACTGTGATGTACTTTTCCTTTTCATCTCCTTTGCTTCCCCAAATAAATGTACTAAACACAAAGGGGGAAAGTAAGCTTGCCTTTCCTCCTCCTTTCTGACACCCCTGCACATTTCTGAGATTATTTTTTTGTTCAAGCTTCAGAGAACCACCGAATCGGAAATAACTGCAGCCATTCATAAGAAGCTGCTTAAAACCTGAATCCCTTCAGAAAGGATTCCAGGCTGGGACACCTGCCTCTCTGCCCCAGCCCTCTCCTGCTGCCGTGCTGCAGTGCAGGCTCTCACTTCACTCAGTTTGAACTTTCAATGCAGAAATTCGGCATGATGCAGTCAGCCAGATAACGCAGCACTTACCTTAATTGAAATCTTTTCTCTGATAAAGCTGGAGCACCAGTCAAATCAACAGCGATTTGGGGGTAATCTAAGTTTCAATCAACACCCTCTGGGTAGCTGCATACTGCTCTGCCTTTTTTTTTCTCCGTTAATGTTGAACTCTTCACAGTCTAAAGGAGAGAGAGAGAAAGATAAGCTGAAATCCTCAGAGGCTCCTAGGGAGTGAGAGAAGAGGCACCAAAGCAATGTTTCTTAACATGAGATTCTCAGCAAGCGTGCTCAGGTCTGGCAGATCGCGTAACCGCTGTGATAGGCTCCTGTCATGTCCCCCGAGCCGTGAGATGATCATTGACCTGATTAGCTCTGAACACTCCCTACATGCAGGGAAAGCACTGAGAGGATTGGTGGGTCGCGAGGGAATTGGGAAAAGCACCAGGGCCGCTTGGGAATCTTCATTCTTCCAGACTAATGGATGTACTGCAGCTGAGGCTGTAATTTGTGAGGAGGTTATACACAATGTTAACCATATGAGGACTTAAACAAATGTGCTTTTGCATGCTGTTTCTCAAGGTGCACCAGCGTTCAACACAGGGTAAAGCTGAGTAATTAGACGCTGATGTAGCCGTTTCGTAATACAAGGCTCATCCCATGAGATGTTCTGTAAGCTGAGAGATAAAGTGGATTCATACATTTGTCTTTGACCCTGGAGACAATAGCAGTTAATAGGTAGAATAAGTGAAATTAGCATGGTGGGCTCATGTTAGCCCCCAGATGGCAATCAATCACCGTAGAAAGAAAAGAAAAGAACAACAAAACCCAAACAGACTAGAATTATTAAGAAGTGCATGTGGCAATTTAAATACAATGTAGAGAAAGAATGCCAAATTGCTACAGAAAGGGCTCTTCAACATAGAGATAAAATCGGTAGCAATGCACAACAATACACATTTTCTTCTATGCTTGCAGTAGAGGGAAAAATCCCAAGGAATGCATTTAAAGGACCTAATTTGCCTTACAATTATATTGATACAAAAAAATCTATTAAAAATTGCAGTTTAAATTTAGATGGAAGAAAAAAAAAAAAAGTGCTGAGTGAAAGAAGAATGAAGTTTATTTTTTACCTATGTTTGGTTCTAGGGTATTATGAAAACTACACTTTTATGTACCGAGTATTCATGCTTATGCGGTCAAATAAGTTTAGCCAAAGTATGTCAACTTTTAGGACTATTCTCATCTGCTATTTTCCTGCTACTTGGATGAGAATTATGGCCCTAGCCAGATTTATCCAAGGAAATACTAGTCTGTGACTGAGAGGAGTTCACAGAATAGCATACTTAGTAACAGCAGTCTGATGCACCAATATAAAATGGATGAACTATTATTTTGATAGAAGAAGAAGATTTAGAACCTATAGTAGCAATATTAGTTCATATGTAATTATCATAAGTTGCTGTATGAATGGTGAAACAAAGCTAATCATAAATATATACAAAATCCCTAATCATATTTATTTATTTGGGTCTGGTCTAAACCAGTTTTCAGGTAAATTAGCCATAATGTTATTTTATTAGGATAAGCAGCCAAGAAAGCAATTTTTAAGTTGTTAAGCAAATGGCAGAAGTGGATTACATATTTATTTTTTGAATCACATCAGAATCTTTATTATTACAGAGAAAAGAGTAACATGTGACCCAGATCACTCAGAAGTAATAAGAAAAGTTTGAAACTCCAATTTATTTAACAAGACACACAAGACAATGATTTCTCATCCTAACTGTAGTGCCTGAGAAATAGACAGAAAATCTACGTGCCCCATACAGAGGCAGTAGGAAGAGACCAGCTTTTCTACCCCATCAGTGGTAGCTATACAATTTTCATGATATTCCTCTGGAAGTGCCTCTTTCTTCCCACTGATCAAAAGCCCCTCCATGTGCAAAATAAGATTGTCTTTGGCACTATTTCACATTCAGCAATTTTTTAGAACATAGATTATCTGTTAATATGATTTGTGGAATGCCTATCACCCAGGGAGTCCTGTTTCACCTGGGACTAATGGTAACAAAATAATAATCAAATAAGAAGGCTTTTGAATTCATTAATATGAAACATAACACATCCTTCAGCTTGACTAAATGGTTTTCATACGTCAAGACTAAGTTGGTTTGCTGCTACAGCCCTCACTAAAAAAGCGATTGCTTTCCTTACCTGTTAATTTGTACCACAGAATGGGCAGCAAGTCATCACAACACTTATGATCTTATCTGTTCTGATATGGCATCCTTCATGAAACAGGTAAACCACAGACACACACTGTATTATTATGATTTCAAATTCAATGAAAGAAATTCAACATGAAAAAGACCTTATTAAAACAATTTATTTGCCATTTGTGAAAGCTTCCAATCTTGCCCCTCTACTCTGATCTCGTGAGACCTCACTTGGAGTACTGTGTGCTGTTCAGATGTCCTCAACATAAAAAGGACATGCAACTGTTGGAACAAGTCCAAAGGAGGGCCACAAGGATGATCATGGGACTGGAGCACCTCCTGCATGAAAATAGGCTGAGAAAGTTGGGGCTGTTCAGCCTGGAGAAAAGAAGGCTGCGTGGAGACCTCACAGCAGCCTTCCAGTATCTGAAGAGGGCCTATAGGGATGCTGGGGAGGGACTCTTCATTAGGGACTGCAGTGAGAGGACAAGGAGTAACATTTTCAAACTGAAACAGGGGAAGTTTAGATTGGATATGAGGAAGAAATTCCTTACTGTAAGGGTGTTGAGGCGCTGGAATGGGTTGCCCAGGGAAGTTGTGAATGCTCCGTCCCTGCCAGTGTTCAAAGCCAGGTTGGACAGATCCTTGGGTGATATGGTTTAGTGTGAGGTGTCCCTGCCCGCAGCACGGGGGTTGGAACTAGATGATCTTAAGGTCCTTTCCAACCCTAATTATTCTATGATTCTATGACATCAGGTTTACTGCTGTTTTTTTCAGTTGAGTCCTAAATCACTAGCCCTGGAACTTTCAACACTTCACTTACAGTACCATTCAAAAAGTCTATGAGATCCCCATGTCAGGAATACTTCTGCTGTTACTAACCCCTTTTCAAATCTATTTCAATGGTTTTATACTAAAAAATCCACTTGCATAAATATAAATTGTAATCTTTCTCACTTCATGTTTTTTAAGTTTTTAAAATCAACATTCATTAGAAGTTCATATTATATAACTACAATATTTTAAAGGTTCCTGTCTGCAAATAAGGGACTTAAAATTAAAACAAAACAGTGGATGCACAAAAGGGACTGAAGCATGAAGTGACAAAATTTGAAGTGACAACATTATTTAAGTTTGTGCAGAAACAATTGGGATTTACTGTTGACTTAGATAACTGAGTAAGAAACCAGCATTTCAAATTCAGTGTTAACAGGAGGAAAAATTAATTTGAATAATTCATAAATCTTGCTGCATTTCTAAATGATAGAAGTGAAATCAGTTGTCTTGGGTCCTTTTCCCAACTCCAAATAAAACTTCAAATTTTGAATACAGTTTCTATCAGTTATCTAAATAAATGGACAGAGATTGTTCAGATCAAGGAGATCAGAAAAGTAATATGCATTCAATAGCAGATAATGTAATCACTTAAATAGATAAAAAAATTAGACACCCTTCTTGACCTTTCTTATACAAAGGTGACAGTACATTAAAATATTTTTAAAAAAAGGGGGGAGGGGAAGAAAAAGCAATAATTTTCTATGCAATGCGCAATTATTCTTTTGAATTCACTGTCACAAGCCATGACTGTAGCAAAGAATTAAAATATACATGTACAAGAAAATTAAAAATCACAGGTTCACAGATTTAAAAGGTTTAGACAGGAAAAAATTCTTTCTTTCAGAACTGTTCCTCACTGAGAAGTAAAAACATAACCTCATGGGAAAGACAAGATACTAATTCCGGGAAAAAGTCCTCTGCCAACTAATGTCATTTAGTAGTAAAATTCAGACCTTTACAGTATTATTGCAGAAACCATAGTATTTTTACTGTCAAAGGTCATTAGCTACTCATACTTCATTAAAGGAATAATTTAGTTCATTTGGGGTATATTTTAACAGATAAATAGCATTTTTAAAAGCACTCTATTTCCCAAGTTGGTCATTTAAACAAGACTGAAGGCCAAAGTAAATACAGAAAACTATACTAGTGCAAGTTTCTTAGTATTCACATAAAGATCTTCAGTTGAGAGGAACAAACTACTGCAGCACAATACTTCACCATGCATCAATGTAAATTCAATACATAATAAAAGGCCATAGAGGAACATAAGACAAGTGACGGAATCACCTGTATGCTAATATATTCATGATATTTCTGCTTGCTGACATCACACATACAGTCGGTTGCCTCAGCTCTGCTGATGCTCAGGTATTCAGTGAACTAGAAATTAATTGTGTCTATGCCCAAAGATTCAACATATGTAACTATTCTTTTTCTATAGTTAAAAGTATAAAATCTGATATAAAAATAATACTATACAAGGTGCACCGAGAATGTCAGTTTGCTCAGTAATTTCTTCTTTTTTACTAAGTAATTGACAAAAAGAGATACTCTCTGCTTCATTTTGGCTGGAAAAATAGTAACTAGAAATCAGGTGTGGGAATACTCTAAGACAGCAGCAAAACTTGCAGAATAAAAGACTTGATCAAAGAGACTGAGTAAAAACATATTTATCCTTCAGCTCTCCAGAGAAAAACATAGAATCATAAAATAGTTAGGGTTGGATCTTAAGATCACCAAGTTCCAACCCCCCTGCCATGGACAGGGACACCTCTCACTAAACCATGTCACCCAAGATTCCATCCGACCTGGCCATATAAATAATAAACCACTTAAAGACATTAAAAATGCTTTGAAGTAAAAGAAAGCCATTTGAACCATTTGAACTTTCACAGCCATCAGTTTTTCTGCATTTTGGTAACCACTTTCTTCCCCATGGCAGCCAGGGACAACTAGACTAGGTAACTCTCAGTACCTGACAATTGCCACGCATCTCAGCACTGATATTTTACTCTCATCCTCATTAATTTCAAAGCACAAGCTGAGCAGATTCAACTCTAAATCCTCATCTGGTTTACATCAGCATAGCTGCATTGACTGAAGTGGAAATGTACAGCAGACTTATGAATTAGTGAGTTGTCATATAAAAGTAATATAATTTGTCATCAGTGAATATTACACCAGATTTCAAAGATCTACCTTCCTGCAACATAATCCAATATTTTATTTTCTTACATGGAGCATTTTTTTTCCAAACTTTCTGGACACGATGAGTACAGGCAACAAAGGAGACTTGTTTGCATCAAACAAAAAATGTAATCTTGAACATACAGTGCTTTAGTTCAGTGTCTTGTTCAATAGGTTCTAGATATTAAGGTAAAGATGTGATGTGGATGGAACGAATCCATACTCAGTGGAAAACTGCTCACTTCATCAGGCTTATTCTAGTAGCTCTAGGGGCTCAGGCAACACTGAAGTGCTATTTTCTGATCACCATTCTCAGTCTCAGTTTAGGAATAATAATCAGTACCATTATTTTTCTTTGGCCACATTTCCAAAAATAAGGAGATAGTACGGCATATTGCTTGAAGACATTTCCGATGATATTATGCAATGCACAGTCTGCAGTTTGTTGTATACTTTTGTTCAGCCAGGGTGATAGACAGAGACCTTCCTATATTAATGCTATTTCCTTAGAGGCATTCCCAAAATGTTGAAGATATTTAGGAGGTACAGGTAACACTGTATTTAAGAAAAGGTCCACAAAATGCATAAAAAAACAAATGCAAGTTTAAAAGCATCCTAATACCATGGTGGAACAGTTCCAAAAACTTAATGATGGTGGAGAGGTTGTTGGTGACTAAATTACTCTATGATTCAGGTCTGGAAGGTATTAAAGAACATTGCTCTTCCCAAGAGTATGGAATATAGGGGTAGAGAAGGTTTGGGAAATGTGAAAGGATAATATTTTAAAGGATGTATTGAGATCTTGTAAAGAGAAAAGGGAAATAAAAGTAGAAAAAAAGATGTGAAATGGAAACAGGCCACCACTGTTTTGACTGTGTCTCTTCAGATTTACTAACACTTGAGAAAAACGTACTTTGTATCACAGAGGAATATAGTTCACATACAAGCACCAAGTGAACTATGGCTGTCCATAATTATGAGAATGGACAATTATTTGAATATATGTGCCTGCAGTACTATTTGCAGATACGTATCATAAAGACAACCTTGTTAAAACATGGAATCCAAATTCTGTTCAGTCTGTTTAGTATGTCTTTCTGTGTTAATTGAGAACATCAAGACTACCAGAATGTACTCTGCAGGACAGAGGAAATTTTATAACTGAAGTTAGTTTATCTTCACTGAAAATTTCTATCAGCAATACAGTTCAAGTGAAAACAAGTTAGCCGGAACTGAGGGCACAGATTTGTAGGGAAGTGTGACATGTAATTTCTGGTCGGTGTCTCCTTTTTGCTGGGAGCTGCTGACCTCCCTTAGGCATAATAGCAAAAGCAGGAGTGCCCTGCAAGTTGCACCACAGGAGCAGTGTGGGAGAAAGAATGAATCAGGAACATCCTTCTGAAGTACAATTCCTCCCTCACATCCTTTTCTTTTTCAGGTGAAGGGAACAGTGTGATTTGTGGCATGACCTGTCTCAGCAGCAATTTACAACAACTTCCCAGTAAAATCTCTGTCTGCTCACTCCCACTTGCCATCGACTTGCTTTAGCATGCAGGAACAGGGGAGAGAGGATAGTACAGAAACAAGTGTGCAGGGATGCAGTGTACTGCTTGTAACCACATAAATATCTAATACCTATCCATTAGCCTCCTTGTTCCAATCTCTCTGAATAAGGAGGGGTTGCTTGTCCCCTTGAAGGGGACAAAACTGATCTGTAATTTAGTCTTGGGATTCTCCCTGGCATTTTTATAGCTGAAGCCTGCTCTGCTACTCACTCAAACTAATACTATAAATCTAATGCACTTTACAGGCCACGTTTTAGGCATCATAAACCATCATATCTGTCCATTTTTCAAGGGAACCACAGGGCTTTTATAATACCTAGAGAAAATCAGATCTTAGGAGGTGACAACATCTCTTTCTCTGATTTTTCAGACATTACTGGTTTCTGAAAAAGTTCAGAAAAATATAGTAACAAATATACTCATTAATTAAACTGAACTTTCCAGCAATCCTAATTTGCATGCCTCTGACCAGTTTTCAGTCTTCTCACTTTGGGAAATTTGGTTTTGTTTCTCTTTTTGTTTTTTTCTGTTTGGTGTTTAATGTTAGTTTTCCCCTTGACTGCTTTTCCTTACATCGCGCCAATCTTCTCTTTTTCAGTTTGTCCGTTTCAGAGAAATCTTTTAATCTCTTTTTAAATTCTTCAAAAAAACCCTGCTTTTCCCTTTCAAGTTATTTAAATGTAGTTATTCTCTAAGCATAAGGAACATTCTGTTTCTTACCTTAATCTGCTCTCTTTCCACTTACTTTTTCTTACTAATGTACCTTCTTACACAATTCCAGTACTACAAGCACTTCCTATCCTTCTTCTCCGAGGATTTTCCCCCATCTCTCTTCATGTTCCTCATTCCTTGCTTTCTTTCCTCTGTTTTATCAGTCTTAGAAAAGTGCCCTTCTGCCTTCTCTGGCAGTATTAGAGTGGATAGGTATAGAATGGTAAAACAGAGGGAGAATAACAGCTGCATTTTTTCCATGCAGATGTGAAAAAATCTCATCTAGGAAAAGGAACAAAGTGCTGACAAAACTGCTTTTAGCATCACATTCCCTCAACTACTGTTCAGGAGGAGCTGGAAACAATCCAAAGGAACTCAACTGGAAAGGTTTTAATTCCTAGTTTTCCCTTTTTCTTCATAGTCTGAAGCAAGTTCTCTCTCAGGTAATGGACACCAGCCCCTTGGCTGTAAAGGATGACTTCCTTCTGCACAGCACACATAAAAGGAGTCTGTACTATACTATAGAGAGTACCTGATACATTATTTCGATGCAAAGCCCTGAAAGAATAGATTGATGAGAAAAGAAGCCAGTCAGACAAGTTCCTATTCATGGTCTGCCTTCTACTTTCACGTGTGACCATGCCGGTTAGCACTTAGGCTAGATTCTGCTGTGGGAATACTCACGCTACACCGCACTAAGCTGATGGTGGACAGCAGAGCAAGGCAGTTCCCTCATCCGAGTCTTCTGAGCAGAGAACTTCCAGAGCTTTTCAGGAATGTAAGTAATTTAGTTCATTCCATGTGCCTAATGGCAAGATCATTACTCCCAAAAGCACTGTACTGAATCCAAGTGTCTAATAGATAAGTGGCTTTCATGACATAAAGAAGCTATACTGTGTAATGTATATAGATCTTGGTTTTCAATACCAAGGAAAATTAAGCTTTCTATCTAGTACACAGTCACTGATACTGATTAGCAGGACCAAACCCCGTAGGATTTTCTGCTTGTACCACTCACATCATTAACCCTCCCTTCCAAAGCCCTCCTATAATAGACAGCACACTACATACCCCATTACCTTGCTTATCCATAGTCTACAGCAAAGTTCTGAAGAAAATTATTGCTTCCTTCTGCAAAGATTTATGTTATTCCTCATCTCCCTGGTTTTGATTCTATCCCGCACTTCAGAAACAGCAGTCTCATGGACCTTTGTGATTATCAGGTTTCCTAAGATTTCCCTTGGATGATCAATAGAGAGAGAAGGAAGAAAAGGCAGTAATATTGTTCCACCCTGTAGCCATTACCTCCAACGGAATCTTCAATGCCAACATTTTAAAACATAAGAAGACACAGAATAAGATCATTATACAGAACGTGACACTCAGTTCTAAACAGCAGGAACCTGGAGGCAGCAGGAGGAGGACTCAGCAAAACTCCAGCCTCCATAGCTCAGGTAGCCCAAGCAAAAGCCACGTCTCAACAGCAGTCCCTTCACCCAGGGAAGCAGAGGCAATGGTTTGGCAACATAAACTTGGGCATCATATCCATAGAGGGAATAAAGAAGCAGCATCTTAAACTCAACTTCACTGCAGCTGCTGTCAAAATACTCAACAGAGCATGCTGGTATGGTTTCTTTAAAATGGTCTTGCTGTGTAATCACGCTGGAAGAGAACATACTTCCACCAAGCACAGCAACTCTTTATCCCTTTGAAGATTACATGGTTTGAGACAGGTGGCTAAATAATAAAATTTGGCTGCCAGTGGTTAAACAGAATTCTCTAGCCATAAAAGAAAGATGAATTATATGATACATTAAAAAAGAATTGCTCAGGTTAATAATTATGTCTTTTCTGGACAAGAAGTATTATTATATCATCATACTAATTTTTGCCTCTCTTTCCCCAAAAAGAGGGAATATGGAAGAATAAAAGACACCTTAATTATACAGCTAGAAAATTACCTTCCATTTTGAGTGGGAGTTGAGATAATGGTCTTACAGTCACAATACAAAGTTGAGACTGTAGGATATTACCTTAAAACAGTTATTCTCAGTTGCTCTCTCAGTTCCATTTGCATATGCAATAAGTAGTATGTCTAAAAGACATTCACGTATATGGAATGAGAGAAGAATATGGAAGTCAGAAGGTACAGGCCTTGCTTCTGAACTTCTCAGAGATGCATTTTCTCTCATGATAGCAAGTTGCGATTTATGTGAAAATGTGCAATATTAACACTGTCCATTAAAAATAGTGGATAAGAAATAGAAACACTACATTACTCACTAATGTTAATTTGTCTCTTTACAAGCATAGCCAACTAGCCTGTGTTCAGCTATCTACAGAACCATCTATACTGATTATTAATCTGTTTGCAGAAACCCTGCAAACAGATTAATCTTTTTTTTCCCTCCCTATTCATGAAGGCACTTCTGATAATAATAATTACACTACTTGGCCTTTATCTAGTGCTTCTCATCTTTCAAGTGCTTCACAAATATTAATTCACTAATTAATCTTCTCAATAACTCAGATTACTCCCATTTTACAGATGGAGAAGCATTAACAGAGAGGGCGAGTGATCTGCCTGAGGCCATGGAGAGTGTAGGAAGAGGAGAGGACTAAGAGGAAAGACGCTTATAGAAAGAAATGGAGGCAGATGGGACAATTATGGTGATGGTTTAACAAATAATCATAAGATTACAATGAAGAATTTAACACACCACCTGAAGGCAGGCAGCGCTAGCCCCACTATGTATTATATAGCCACTCAGTATGCCAAAGAATCCACAAATAAAAAAATGAACTGAGAAAACATATTGTGCACTTTCACTTTTTTTTGTTAACACACTCTGTTCTTAGATACTAGAAAATATGCTTAGAAAAAATTTCAATTTATTTGGCATCTCGTTTGATGTAAGGCTACCTGTACTCAAAATCAGATCACCTAAATGCACAGAGTGCCCAGTACTACTGGCATAAATTCAGTTAGGATTTTTATGCCTGGTTCATTTTGTAACTAGAGAGGCTGACAGAAGGTCTGTAAGACTAGACCTAGATTCAGTTTTAGTTCAAACTGTATTCAACAGAATTAACTTGCGTCCTAAACCTTGCCTTTCCAAATAAGCGCTGTTGAAACATCTAAGTAACCTGCTTAGGTTTTTGGTTTGGTTTGGTGTTTTGGTTTTGTTGGGGTTTTTTTTGTTTGTTTGTTTTAGTTTTACAATAAAAATCTTCCTTCTAATGCACATCTCCCAAACGGTTGCAGAAAAACACACACTTCTACCTTAGGACTACAGGAGAATATGGGTTAATATTATGGCACAGTACTGCTAGCAGGAAAACTTTTTCATTAAAGTAGTAAGAGATCTATTATTGCCCAGAATGTAGGACAGTGACTGGGAATGTGAGATATACAAGCAAAATCTATGAACTGAATGTCTGAGTGATCTAAGGGCAAAACCTGTTCTCTATGTCACAGCTAAAAGGAACTTGGGAATTGGTTTTGGATTGTGGTGGAGTCTGAGAAAGCATACTACACACACCTACCTACACAAATAGAAAAGCTCCCAATGATTACAGAAATAGTCAAAGAACTTTATGCTCCATGCAGACTGGGAACAAACAAAAAAAGACTTTCAGACCTGTACAAAATCTACCACATATAAAAACAAACAGTTCGAGTTCAGAATACTTTTGCTCCTTTTTGCTTTCTGCTCCACTGATATAGTAAATGTTTGTTCCAGTTGTACTGCATGCATTCACTTTTATTATACTGCATTGTGCTGATCAGTGAGCATAGAGGTGAACAATCTATATACGCTCCTATTCAAAAGTCTCACACTACACTGATATCTGAGAGTACAGAAAGCCTCAATAAGAACGGAGGAGAGAGAGGAGACATGCAAAAAAGCCCATTAATGTCAATCACTAAAGTAATACACGTTCTGCAAGGTAGAGTGCTGAAAGAGGAGCTCCCATTCTCGTACCTTGTGCTTTTCTCTTTGAAGTTACCCCCTTGTCTGGAGATGCCCTTAGAATGAATTACATAACCTGTTCAGGTTCTTAGAGCTTGATACACTGATTTTTTATCTTGGAAAAAGCACCTGCTGCAACCAAGTTCTAAACACCTGAGAGAAATCTACTATTCACAGAGGAAAAGAATAATATAAAGGTATCTTTCTTTGTTTCTGTAACATTTTGAAAGTAAAGATCTTTGTTTTCTCTGAGTTCTGCATCTTCTTAAAATTAATTCTCCCAACAAAATTTATTTAAGACACATACTCAGGAAAAGTTTCAGTGTAAATGACAACGTGGAATAAAGCCTTGGAACTACTTTGAGATAACTAACACATTACTTTGAGAATACTAAAGCCATTACTAATGGCTTCAACATTTTTAACTTTTTCAGATAGTATACATGCTTACTTAGCCAATCACTGACAACAGCAAGCAACTTACCACTTATGTTCTCGAATTCTGTAGCAGTGAGAAGCAAATCTCTGGGAAAAGCTTCTACAACATGTTATACTCAGGATGACACTATTAGATTTGGGATTTAATCCAGTAAATATTTTTTTTTTAAATTTTGCTCCTTTAATGTAACGGCGTTTGTGTCATTACAAAAAATGATCACAAAACTTTTATAACAGATCACATATATAGCTACAGGACTGATGGGAAGTATGCTCAATAATGACATGAGAGTATCATGCCAAAACCAGATACTGCACTTTTTCTGTCAAGTTTAGTTATGTTTGCCTTGCTTAGGCCAGGCTGGAGGCATGGGTAAGGCCACAGACCACTCCTACTGAAATTCAGTTCGCTGTGCAAACAGGACTTCAGCAGACAGTTAAAGTCACAAAGGAAACAGAGAGCCTGGCTCAGCTGTGATGTAGCTCAACATGGAGGAGAAAAACCTTGTTTATGAAACAGAAATAAAAATGGCAAGCATATGGAAGGCTTAAGATTCTTTCTAGATGAGTGTTATAGCTGCCAGGTTATACATAAACAGCTGCAACATAATTTTGTGTTCCCTTCCTTCAACCTATTTCAGTTCTAAAAGGAAGATATGGGTTTTATTCACATGTCTCCAGAATTATGTTTGGGGGCTGCTGAGCAAGGACAGAGCTCGGAAGTGCTGTTATAGAAACTTAATTCCTGTTCTAGGAGCAAACTTCTTTTAAAGAATGATTATTATTTATTTTACCTAAATCTGTGTCAAAAACTAGGCAGTGCTAGGCAAGTCAATGCTGTAAGTTAAATAAGTAGTAACTTGTGTAAGGCACAGGTTTTTAGATGCTGAGTCCTACAAGTAAACTAGCTTTACATATCAACTGATCTTTAATTAAAATTTGTTAATACAATCTGAATGTTGCTGATCCGAATATTTTGAAGTACTTAAGGTTATTCTAGGCTAAGCAAGAAAGTATCAGTTTTCTTCTTCTAGCACTGTTTATGTTTGCAAAGGCTTTAGCTTTGGTTTCTTCAGCCAGGAAATGGTATGTAATTATTCTGAATGCCTTCTTTTATTACTTAATTAAAACTAAAGAAAATGGTATAAAGTAAACTCTATCACACTGACATTTGCACAGCAGCACATTTGCAATCAATTGAAAGTATATTTGTCCTACATCATTAACGAAATAAAAGATAAAAAATATTTATGATGATATTAATAATAAAATATTAATTTGTTGAAGAAAACATTGTATTAATAATAAATAATCCTGATCTGCATGAACATAACACCAGGATGAAATTGCTTTAATTTGGTTTAGAATTAATTAAATACGGACTTACACTCATAGAAAAAACTTCTGCCTTGTAAATAGTGGTAAAATACACGCCTCAGAACAACCTTGAAGTAAGAACCTCTGTAAGTGTGTTGTAATAATAGATTCATTTACTGTGCTGTATCATTGACCACTAATTCTGACAGTGTTATTTTTTCAGAGAAAAAGTTCCATACAAATAAAAGACATGCAAAGTCTAGAATACAAAACCAACACTTGAAAACAAAATGTCTGTGTTCTGCATTACCTACTTTCTAATTTGGGAAAATATACATGTGATTTTAATGTTAAATACACAGACATCACTTCTTCAAAAATCCAAATCTTCAAAGCAGGGAAACAAAGAATAATGAGACAGTGGCTATGGTGGGTGAAAAAAAAATCCTGTACCTGAGTATAACTATAGACCTAACACAATAGATTCATAGGCATTGCTGGCTGCAACTGAAAATCTTTAAAGCAAGTATATGCTGTTCTTCCAACAGGATTTTACAGTGTTTCAGTCTCCCAATAATATACTTATGAAAACGGTCTTTCTAAAGTTGTACTGATTTCCAAGTGTTTGGGACTTTCCAACTGTTTATGTCTACCTTCCCCTCAACTTTTCTTCGTTGTTATCTAAACTTGCTCTGATGGTAAATTATCTTCATTTTTGCATATATCTTTTTCCAAACTGTTTTTTGAAGTGTACAGGAAAGCTATGACAACAGTGATGACATTACTACCCTTGAATTAATAGCACAATGCTGAGTGTTTCTATGCCACATTCTCAATATTAATAGGCATATTTCCAGTCGCTTTAATTCCACTTGGTATTATTACACATTAACAATCTTTTCATGCAGGTCCCCTACAGCAAAGCTCAAGAGGATCACGTTTTGTAAAACATCTGACACAATTATTCATGTACCAGTATGTACAAGTGATATTATCGTCAGCAGAAAGCAGACAGGTAATGGCTGCAACTCACAGAGACATATCTGAGTTAGTCCTAATTAGCCCAAATGCTGGTAACAGCATAGCAGGGCACAAAGAGCTAAGCAAGCTAGCTGCCAAAATGCATTCTTTACAGTATCACAATATATTTACAGTATCACACCCAGCAAACAGCAAGTTTGAGACAAAAGAAATAATGCAGGACATACCATCCACATCCATCAAAAAAATCGTCCCCATGCTTCAACTTGTTTCACTATGGTCTTAAAGAAAGCTACTCTAGTGAGTTAAGTGAGATTATTTACATTAAATTTGTAGGCCAATAGATTCATAAGTTGCTTCAAGGAACTATCCTTATTTGTGCAAATAAGAGACAAAAAATTGCAATGAACTCATTAAATTGCATTGTAAAATTTCCAGGACTGACTTCTAACATCATAATGTTCATAACTATAGTTTACTCAAATTATTAATGAATCGTAACTCTCAAACTATTAAAAAAGTCACTGGTAACACTTACATACATGTGATAAAAAGAGAACACTTAATAAGTCATGTTAAATATGCAATATATATATATATAGACATAGATGGAATTATTCATAAGATGAAAAGGTGGTAGCATACAATATCCTAAGCAAAACCAAAGTATTCAGAAGTTTTCAGAAGGTCTGCTTGGGTGCAAACAGATTTTCATAAGAGTCCCATTGTAAAGAATACTGCAAAATTCCTATATGACTTACAATATCATTAAAACTGCACAAGCTTCTCATGACTAATTTATTTCACTGAGATTGCACCATCATAATTAATAATCTAAGCCAGCCATTTAGGCTACTGATAGTCCATTATTAGAGGAGAATGTTAGGAAGTTTTCTTTCACCTGAACATAGATATCTTTCTCAAAATGAGATCTATCATTCTTGGCTAGCATCTAGCTCTTCTCCCTCCCATTATGAAAAGATCATAGCAATTTGATAAGATCAGATGCCAAAAGTTTAGACAGTTAATACTAGGTGAGCAGAATTCCACCATTACTTGCCACAAGAAATTTCTACTACAAATGTGAAAAAAAACCAGCCCAAACTAAACCTAACCTAAAAAAAGATACATTCTGCTTTGTCATTGTCAAGCTTTTACAGCTACATTCCCTAGATTATCACACAGACGTTCCCAGTCTTATGAGCTAATACTATGCCATGGGACTTTAGTACAATAATGATCAGGAAATACACCCACAGTGAAAACTAACTTCAGCTAACCAAAACAATACCTTGTAAATAAATTTTTAAAAATGCAAAGCATAAGTATTCTTCTTTAAGATACAAAACACGTTGAAAACTATCAACATACTCAGAAGACACTATTTAGTTAGATATAAATCTTTTACAGAGTGTAACTTCAGCATTAATTCTTGTTGTGGTTTAAGCAGCAAATCAGCCACGCAGTTTGCTACATGGAGAATCGAAAGAATGCAACTCCCACAGTTTGAGATAAGAACAGTTTAGTAACTAAGGTCTAACACAAACCACTACTGCTACCACTAGTGATAATAATGACAAGAGGAATACAAGGGAAGAGAATACAACAGCTCACTACATATACCCAGCCCGACCAAGCAATGCACCCCCCACCACCCTTCCGGGTCTCTGCTCTCCGTTTCTGCATCCTGGGCATGACGTGCTGTGGTATGGAATAC
>JAOEHY010011925.1:0-13970 GCA_025447955.1 Psilopsiagon aurifrons
TGGCCAGGCTGCCCCCCACCATGTCACTCCCTCTCCCAGCCCCAGCCTCAGCCAGGGCCCAGGTGCTGTGGTGGTTCAGGGCACCCTGGTCCCCTCCCCAGCCCCTTCCCCGCAGCCAGCCTTGGCCATGCAGCCCGCAGCACTGGTGCCACAGAGACCCCCGCCTGCGCTGACACCAGGGGGGCCCGCACTCCCCCAGGGCCCTGGTGAGGCCCCATTCCAGCGGCAGAGCTCCTCCACCGATGACCTCCTGTCCTCCAGCCCCGAGAGCCAGCACGGTGGCTCCAAGGCAGCCGTGGGGCAGCCCCTGCTGCAGCCCACCAAGGCAGATGCCAAGGAGGGGCAGAAACCCAAAGCAGTGCAGCTGATTGAGAACGATCCCTACGAGAAACCGGAGCGAGTGCTGCGGCTGCTGGCGGAGCTGGACCGCTTCCGCGGGCTGGTGGAGCGGCTGGAGCAGCCGGGGCCCGGTGGCAGCACCGAGCTGGACGCTGTGTGGAAGGAGCTGCAGGACGCGCAGGAGCGCGATGCCCGGCAGCTCTCCATCGCCATTGCCCGCTGCTACTCCATGAAGAACCGGCACCAGGACATCATGCCCTACGACAGGAACCGCGTTGTCCTGCGCTCGGGCAAGGACGACTACATCAACGCCAGCCGGGTGGAGGACCTCTCACCTTACTGCCCCACGGTCATCGCCACCCAGGCCCCGCTGCTGGGCACCGCTGCAGACTTCTGGCTGATGATCTACGAGCAGAAGGTCTCCGTTGTTGTCATGCTGGTGTCAGAGCAGGAGCTGGACAAGGTACAACTTTCCCTTAGATTGGGCCAGGGCCGCTGTTGACTTACTGTCGCCATGTGGTGGCTCCAGGCCCTAGCAGGTGACAGGGGAAGGGGGCATTACGGTGCTGCCACTGCCTGCTCCTGAGGCCACCCCATTCCCTCCCTGCAGCAGAAGGTGCTGCGATACTTCCCCACCGAACGGGGCCAGCCCATGGTGCAGGGACCCATCACCCTTGTCCTCACCAGCCTGAAGGTCGCCCCCACTCACGTGGAGAGGATGATGACGCTGCAGTATCGGGACCAGAGCCTCAAGCGCACCGTGGTCCACCTCCAGTTCACCTCCTGGCCTGAGCTGTATGGCACTGGAGGGGAAGGGTCCTGCTGTGGGTGGGGGAGTCCCATGGGACCCTTGATTTGCTCCTCAGGGTGGCACTGAGCCCTCCTGGGTGGGTGGGGGGTGAGAGCAGTAAGTGTGTGTGTGTGTGTCCCCAGGGGCCTGCCCGACAGCAAGGGGAGCCTCCTGCGCTTCATCCAGGAGGTGCATGGCCACTACCTGCACCAGCGTCCCCTCCACACCCCTGTCGTCGTGCACTGCAGGTGAGCAGGGCTTGGGGCGCTCCTGTGGGGGGGGAGTGGTTGTGTGTGAGTGTGTGGTGTCCCCTTCGTGGGTCTGTCACAGCCGGGGGTGTCTCTACAGCTCCGGAGTGGGCCGCACGGGGGCCTTCTGCCTGCTCTATGCAGCCATGCAGGAGGTGGAGGCGGGAAATGGCATCCCCGACCTGGCCCAGATCATCAAGAGGATGCGGCAGCAACGCAAGCACATGCTGCAGGAGAAGGTAGTGGGGTCGTGGGGTGGGGGCTGTGGGTGGGGGCTGTGGGCCACTGCCTCACCTGCGCTCCTCCTCCTCCTCCTCCCTGGCAGCTGCACCTCAAGTTCTGCTATGAGGCCGTCCTGCTGCACGCTGAGCAGGTGCTGCTCCGCCACGGTGTGGGTGCTCCTGCTGTCCCCAAGGCCACCAACAACACCTCCCCCAAGGTGGGTGCAGTGGGATTATGGGGGTGGGGGGGGGGGGGGGTGTTGGAGGGAGCTCTGCTGCTCCCACACTCACAGAGCCTCTCCCCTGCTCCAGCTCTACTTCCCCCAGGACTCCCAGGACCTGGTGCTGGGGGGGGACGTGCCCATCAGCTCCATCCAGGCCACCATTGCCAAGCTCAGTGTACGGCCAGGGGGGGGCAGCGCTGAGCCCGGTGGTGGCTGGGGGCCAGAGACATCCCCCCCACCCGACGCTGTGGACACAGAGGCACCGAGGGTGCTTCCTGACATTGTGATGGACGGTGTTGGTGCCCCTGAGCCCTGCCCACCACTGCCACCCCCCCATGAGCCGCCTGGTGCCCCGGAGAGCAGCAACCACACAGCTGAGCCCCCTGGGGGGGTGGCAGTGGCCGTAGTGGCCCCCCCTGCCGCTGCTCCCCCCTCCTCATCCTCGCTGGAGCTGCTGGCCTCCCTCACACCTGAGGCCTTCAGCCTGGATGCCTCCCTCAAGGGCAAGCAGCGGATGAACAAGCAGAACTTCCTGCAGGCACAGCCAGGTGAGGGCCTGCGGGCACCGCGGCCAAGTGATGACCCCCTCAGTATGCTCGACCCTCTCTGGACCCTCAACAAGGCCTGAGGGGGTGGCAGGGTCCCAGACCCCAATACCCCCCTACTGGGACCCCACAGGCTCCAAGGGGGGGTGTGTGTGTGTGTGTGGGGGGGGGTCCTGCCTTGCGCGCCCCAGCCCCTTAGCTCTGTACAGATGTAACTGGCGCTCGCCCTGTTATTTGACTTCAATTCAGAGTGACTTTTTCAGCTCTTTGCTACTAAAATAAAGCGAGTTTGATGGACGCGTGCTGACGGCGCGGGGAGGAGGGGCTGCAGCCACGCTCAGGTTAGTTCCGTTTACTGGAGGTGTCCTTGCACACATTACAAAACATGATCCGGTACAAAAAGCGTCCCCTGTACAGAACAAAGCGTACAGCCGGGCTAAGGCCACCCGCGGCGGAGGCGAAGGGCTCCCCGGGGACCCCCGGCCCTGCTCCCCGTGGCGCTGCCTCTACAATCACCAGGGTTTGGTTAACGGACGTCATCGGCGTTGATTGACACAAGGGCTGAGAGCGCAGGGGAAGGGTCCGGCCCTGGCGCCTGGTGTAGAGGAGCAGAGCTCCCGGCCTGCAGTGATGGAGGAATGTAGGGGTCCCCCACGGCTCTGCCAGCCTGCCCGGCTCCCCCAGGCCTGAAGGCAGGATGGGGGCAAGGGCTGCCTGCCCGCTCCCAACCTGAGAAAAGCCTCCTCTGGCCCTGCAGCGGGAGGAGGAGGAGGAAGGTGCTATTGCTGCAAACTGGGTGAAGAGAAGCCAGGAAGGGCAGGCAGGAGGAGGGCCGAGTGCCCGAGGGGCTGGGTGGAGCGAGGGCCGGCACTCTCCTGCCGCAATAAATAAATATGTACAGCGTATAAATAAATAGGGCAGGGGCAGGCTGGGGCCTCTAAGGCACGTGGAGGCCGAGCCAAGTGCCCAGGCGAGGTCGGACCCAGGACCCGCTGCTGCTGGGCTCGGTGCTGGGGCTCACCACCAGCCCAGGCTGTTCTCTCTGTGGGGCTGGCTGGGAACACTGCCGCGCTGCTGCCCCACTGCATGGAGGGCTGGGAACAGGCTGGACCCAACTCAGCGCAGCTACCACAAGGCAACAGGTACCGAGGCTCCCCAGCACCCACTGCTGTTGCTTGGTCTCCCCAACCAGTGGAGCCACCTCACTGCTCCTCATCCCCATCCTGAGCAGGGTGCCAGAGTTTCCCCACGCCCCTCTGTGGCCCCAGGACTGTTGTGCATCTGCGGAGCCTGCATGAGAGATGCTGGAGCGGGGCACAGAGGCGGGCTCGGGCCCTGCAGGCCATTCGGTGGGTGACAGAGCGGTTTACAAGGCGAGATGGCAACAGAGGCAGGGGCAGTGCAATGGAGCTGGTGTCCCTGTCCCCTCAGCTGCCCACCTCTCCCCTCCAGCCAGGCTCTGGCCCATCCTCCTCAGTCCAGTTTCTCCAGTACTGAGGGCACATAGACCAGGCTGAGCTCGCTCCCGAAGTTGCAGACGATGGCGGCATTCTCCAGCACCAGGATCTGCCGTGCGGGCTGCGACTCGTTGCTCTTCCCCAGGTAGACGGTCTGGAGCAGGTCACCGTAGCCGATGTCCCAGAAGGAGACACAGCCCTGGCCGCCCGTCACCAGCAGGTTGTCGGAGATGACGCCCAGGCTGGCACCACAGCCCATCTCCTGCATGGAACGAGAGCACATCAGTGCACTGAGCCCAGTGCTGGTACCCAACAGGGCAGGAATTCCCCTGCAAGGGCAGTCTGTGGCCAGCCTATGCCATCGCTGGGAAGAGGCTGTGGAGCCACAAGGGGTTGTTGTTCCATGGGGTCCATGCAGGAGCACATTTAACCTTTCCCTGGCCACCAACCTGCTGGATTGAATAGAGCTTGATTCCCGAGCTGCGGTCCCAGATGCTGATGACATCGTCCAAGCCACTGCTGATGACGCAGGACGTCGTGCAGGTGAGGGACGTGACGTCCCCTCGGTGGGCGTACATGTGGCTGACCTTGCTCCCCGTCAGCACGTCCCACAGGCAGATGGCACCATCCTGGCCACCGCTCGCCAGCACCATCGTCTGCAAGGAGACAGCAGAGCCAGGTCAGGAAGCTCGGAGGACAGTGACCTCTGCAGCACAGCCCAGGGCTTCGCTGTGCCACAGATGCAGGAAGGGGCCGAGCACACAGGCCAGTTGTGTATAGAAGCCACTTGCTGAGCACCAGCACGGGTACAGCAAAACCAGGGCTTTCCTGCTCCAAACAGGGCAGGGAGGCAAAACCACGTCCAGGGAACAGGACTGCTGTGCTCGCAGTGAGCTGTGTGGGAACCAAGGAATCCCAGAACGGTTTGGGTTGGAAGGGACCTTAAAGCTCACCCAGTTCCAGCCCCCTGCCATGGGCAGGGACACCTTCCACCAGACCAGGTTGCTCCAAGCCCCATCCAACCTGGCCTTGAACACTGCCAGGGATGGGGCAGCCACAGCTTCTCTGGGCACCCTGTGCCAGGGCCTCACCACCTTTGCAGGGAAGAACTTCCTCCTCAGATCTCATCTCAGTGTCCCCTCTGTCAGTTTAAAGCCATTCCCCCTTTTCTTATCCCTACAGCCCCTTGTCTAAAGCCCCTCTACATCTTCCTTGTCAGGCCCTTTAGGCACTGGAAGCTGCTCTGAGGTCTCTCTGGAGCCTGCTCTTCTCCAGGCTTGTAAGTCACAAGGTGAGCACAGCGTCACAGTGCCCAGCAATGCCTCTGCATGCTTGGGGAAGCACACATCAGCTTTCCCAGATGCCAACCGGGAGAGGGGTTCCTCTGGCTGAAGCAGTGGCTCAGCAGCCAGATGTAAAGGCTGTTCTGCACCTTACCTGGTCGATGTACACAGCTGTGATGGCTCCCGAGTGACCCTGCAGTGTGAACAAACAGCACGAGTCCTCCAGCCGGAACACCTGCAAGGGCAGAGGAAGCAAAGGTAGGCGTCCATAGGGCAGCCATGCCGCAGAGCCACACTGCTAACGAAGCAGCCGATCCCACTTTATCCTCCTCCTTACTGATGTTCCCCTCTCCCAGCAGAGCTGGAGCCGGTCAGCAATTTGGGACAGTGAACAAGGGGGCAGGGGAAGGGAGCGATGGGGCAATGCCTGTAGGGAAGTGACATGCATGGCTGAAGGGGACAGCTGCTGCTGGAAGGGACAGTAAGACAGAGGGTACCCCAGAACCCAGACCTGGCTACGCCTGAAGTCACCCAGTCCTAAGGCAAGAGAATCTCTTGCTCTGCTTGGGCAGGCGGCTCGCACAGGGCTCTGTCTTTCCACCCCCTCTGAGGGTATCCAGGCAGATGGATACAACACGGGAGCTTCAGGAATGCACTGGATTGGCCTCCAACCATCCCACCCCAGCTGCTCACCTACCTCTTGCACACACACATCAGCTCTGGCCCCTGTCCACACAGAAGAGCTCCTGTCCCACAGCGGCAATGGGATGGAAAAGCACACGCATCCCTCCGGTTGCAGGGCAAAGCCTTACCCTCAGAGTGTGGTCCTGGCTCCCAGTGACCAGCCGCCCTGCTGCAGCCTTCAGCGCCGTGATCGGCTTCTGGTGGGCACAGGACACAGTGTGGGTGAGCTGACACAGGATGATATCACTGCTGCTGAACACCGGCGAGGACGCGATGCTGCTTCTGCCTGGGGCTCCTGTAGGGAGATACGCAGGAAGTCCTCGCTGCAGCAGGTGGAGCCTTACACTCCAAGAGGAAGAGCACCCAGGCAGGACACGGCTTTGAGCAATCTGGTCTAGTGGACGGTGCCCATGCCAGTGGCACAGACTTGGAACTGGATGAGCTTTGAGGTCCCTTCCAACCCAAACAATTCCAGGATTCTATTCTATGATTTTATGACTGGAATTTAAACCTGGTTCTCCTCCAAAGAGCTGCACACCCAGTGCTCTGGCTGGCACCAGCAGAAGCTACAGCCGAAGTGAGGGTCTCCAACGGGGTCCTCAGCAGCAGAACTCGGCTCTGAAGAGCTGACACTATCAGTCTCTGCAAGACTGAGGTCCCTGAAGCCCAAGAGTTCTCCAGTTCCCTGGTCATAGGCAGAACATAGAGCTGGGCACAAGGCTCTCCACACTCCATAGGGAAAAGTGATTTCCACCAGCAGTCCCTTCCTGCAGAGCCTGCTCTACTTCCACATCTACAGCTTGCCGGGCCCAGGACATCCCTTTAGGAATGCAGCCATTCTCCCAGGGTTTCTCTTCCCTCCAGGTGCCTCCAGAACCAAAGCAGCCACGACACTGCAAACCACTTACACCAAGTTTTGTGTGTGGTGTGGTTGAGTGGGGCTACATGGTGTATAGAGTGAAAATACACCTTGCTGAAGGACAGGTGAGGAATGGGAGAGGAAAGAAACATGGGCCAGAGCTGACCCTGGAACACGTTTCAGCCTCCAGAGCTGTGCACTGGAGAAAACCCACACTTGAGGCACCCTCCCTAGATAGGGAACTCCCAAAGTATCCCCCCTGCACTCTTCAAAGCATCCTGCAGCAGCATTAGGGTGTTTTGGAGCAGGGCGTTATTATGAAAGCTGAAGTTGGTGTGAGGTGAGGAAGAGTCAGGTACCAGGAGGCAAGGGGAGAGGAAGAGGCTGGGAGAGCTCACACGTGCTCAGCACGCTCGGGCGCTCGCTTACCTCGGAACTGCAGGTGGTTCAAGGACGTGTGTGTGTCTAGCGAAAAGAAATCTAAGGAGCCGTTCAGCCGGGCAGCAACGATCCTGAGGGAGAAACACAGGCATGTGAGGAGGGACCCTGGAGGAAAGGAGCCTGGAGACCAGACACCAAGGCGGAGCACCAACCATGCAGGCTTTCCCTTTGAAGATTCCCTTCCCAGCTGCAAGGAAGAGGGCTTGGAAATGATACTAAGCTCATTCTGCAGAATGAACTGGCAGATGGCACTGCCTCTTGATTAACAGCACGTGGAAACAAGTGACCCAAAGGTTCAGCACCCAGCCCTGAATTACTCTGGATATTCGGCTATGACAAAGACTGAGTATCTGTATGGAGAAGTGGCTGCTGGAGCAGAGCTGGACCCAGGAAAGTATGCTCCACCAGGCCCAGCTTGAGAGGTTGATGCATGGAAAGGAAGGGACTTCTTCTGTGAGGGTGGAGAAGCTGCGGCTGCCCCATCCCTGGCAGTGTTCAAGGCCAGGTTGGATGGGATTTGGAGCACCCTGCTCTGGTGGAAGGTGTCCCTGCCCAGGGCAGGGGGATGGAAAGGGACGGGCTTTAAGGTCCCTTCCAACCCATACTAGACTGTGACTCTATGACTCCCCAGCTGCACCTCTGCCAGCTGGAGCTGTTGGACCTCCTGTGGCAGGAGGCTCAGAGGCAGGGTCCTGCCTTACACCGTGCATTCTCCTCTTGCAGGAGATGACTGAGCACACCACAATTACCTGTTGTTCAGGAAGACGAGTGCTGTGATGCCAGATTGACCTTCATCATTACTGCTGCGGAGCGTGCCCTCGATAGCATCCCAAACCTGGAAGGAGAAGGGGTTACTGCTGCAATCCTGGCCAGGAGAGCATCATACACCAAGGAGGCGTGATCCATTTAACAGCCACACACATCCCCTAGCTCCCTCATCTGATATTAATGAAGGAGCCTGTACCCAGCTCCCTCTTGGCACTAAGTAATTACAGCTCAGGGCTCCCACAACAGGAGGGATGTACGACCACACCATCCTCTTCTTCCTTCTGCTGCTGCTTCCACAACCTGCACACCTTCTTACTGCGGTCACCACAAATGGTACTAAACACATGCCCTGTGGCAGCATGGGCTCTGGCTGCATGCCCCCTCATCCCCATCTCCACAACACCCCTCCCTGCTCCTGCTGCATCCCACATCTGCCCTGTTCTGAGCAGGAAGCAATCTTGTGATGTGGGCTGGAGACAAGATTCGGCAGCAAAATTCAGTCAGTGTTGAGGGAGCTGCCAATGGGAAGGTATCTGAGCTCAGAAGGACAAAGAAACACAATAGAGTGGCCTGACTGTGTCCTTGGGGGGAAGGACTAGAGCCAGGTTAAAAACCAGTGAGAGATTTATGTCCAAGTGTATTTGTTTAAAACCCCCCAAAACTCAGCAGTTATTCTGAAGGAAAAATTCTAACCTGATTTCCAAAACTGAAATGAAGATCGAGCCAATTCTGGAAGTTTCTCATTGGAGGAGATTTGAATTTCTGATTAAAATTTGCTTCAAAACCTGTATCATTCCTACAGAATTCCTATTCATTTTACCTTATATCATGACTGAGCAGCCAGGTCGCTTACTGACACGGCAAGCTTTCGAGCTCTCTAGAGCACCAGTGCTGCACAAGCCTTGCTCCTCACCTCCAGCTTCCCATTACTCCGGCCAGCCACAATCAGATTCCCTTGCAGGTCCAGGCTCCAGACAGAGCTCTCCAAGTCTCCTCCCCAGGAAGGAAGCGGTGAGGCTTTGTCAAATCCCATAAAAGACTCATCCCCCAGGCTCCTCCTGCGGGCGCTGCAGCCTCCCTCCTCAGTCCCGCAGCCCAGTGAGCGGGCTCTGCTGCTCCCCGTGCAGAATCCAGCCTGTCCGTGCGGCGCTGAGAGGCCCGTGAAGCTCATGGAACTGGAGGAGCCGTGCTCTTCATACGCTTTACCCACCAGGCTGCTGAAGTCGTACCCGGTCTCCTTCTGGCGACTGCCCACGGCGCGGAGCCGTGTCTCGGGCTCGGTCACCTTCACTTGCTCAGAGAAGTTGGTGTCGATGAGAGACGTGAGGTCTGGCTGGTCACAGAACAGCGGTGGCTGCGGAGGGCTGAGCATCCTTTTGAGCTGGTGACTGCTCTCAAAAGAGTCGTCCAGACCATTCTTGCCATCGGGACTGTGATCCCAGCTTTCCTGGTAGTCAAAGATGCCGCTGCTGTCTCGTCGCAACCTAAAACACAGTATTAAGCATCCAGCCCTCCTGCCTCTGCTGCTGGAGAGGGCTGGTTTCTCACACAGGGGTTTGCAGCAGCTGCTGAGCAGCGTGACCCCACTCACCTTGGTTTGGGAATAACAGTGAGGCAGTCACCAGTCTGAGCGTCCCACACACGGATCTGGCCCACCAGGCAGCAGCTGACGAGCAGCATCCCATCACTAGCCAGACATTCGATGTCCTGGGAAGGAAGAGCAAGCACAGGTGAGGACACTGCACCACTGAGGCCTCCGGATCCTGACAACCACCTTCCATGTGGCCGAGGAGTTATACAGATGATAAATTACGTCTAAACTCTGTGGCTGGCTGAGAAACTTAAGGATATGATGAGAACACGAGCAGATCTTGGCCCTGAGTCTAGATGTGCTTTAGACTGCTGCAAATCAAACAGACTCTGTCTGTCACCCCTTTCCCTGGCAAAGTACAGCCCAAAGAGACAGGAGAATCAGGAAAGAGGTGCAGATTCTCTGGAAAACACCAAACAGCATTTCAAACTACCTGACCAGATGTCTCAATTCTTTGTTTCATCTCTGAATAGAAAGAAAACCACCTTTCCCCTCAAGAAAACAGTGAACTGAGCAGCAGCACACTCCCCTGCAAGCCCACGGATGCTTTTAGCAACGGAAACAACATTTAACAGCTCAAACCTATGCACTAACTTCTGGGAAGCAGAAACTAGAGGTAGCCCAGCGAAGAGGGCTGGATCAGCCCAGCTGGCAAGAGCCTAAAGAAAAGGTAGTAACAGGAATTGCAAAAGGCTCGGACCAAGGCAGAAATGGAGAAGTGCTGCAGGGAACTTCATGCTACAATATCCTGAAATGTATATATACAGCATCTGGCTGGGTGTCGGCCTCCACTGCTGTGTTGTGCTAAGGCTGCAAAGCTGCTCTGTCCTTTGTGGGGTCTGTTCTTTAAATAATAACCCAAGAAAAGAGAAGATGCGTGGCACAAGTGCCTTTCTTGTAAGGACCACTCCCGTCCTTACATGGACCTACCATGAGGTGACCCCTGAGCACCAAGGGGACAATCTCTGTCTCGGGCGGGGAGTAGCCGTAATCATCACAGGGCAGGTCCCCCCTCTTCCTCCGGCTGTGCGAGATCCCATTCTGCCCGTAGTTCTTGGGGCAGAACACCTTGTACAGGCAGAAGAGCAGAAGCACCAGGATAATGCCCGAGGCCAGACCCAGAGCAGCCACCCTGGTGGGAGAGACAAAGGGACACAGAGACAAAGCAGGTGAGAGAAAAGATCCTATTACTAGTCCACAGAGAGACTTTGAAAGTATCACACATGCTCCTGGTCCATAGTGGAAAACAAAAGAGTTCTTTTAATGGGAAAACGACCATTTCCACAAGATTTCAGATTTTTCAAGAAGAAAAGTACACAGCAATAAGACTTTAAGAAGATGGGGATGAGGGTAATACACAACCAGACTGCCAATTTGGACAGCAAGCTGTGAGTCCATACTCTCAGTAGGAAAGGAAGGTCCTTGTGCTGGCACAAAGTTCTACAAGGCCAAGCACAAGGTCCTGCACATGGGTCAGGGCAATCCCAAGCACAAACACAGGCTGGGGAACACTGGGTTGAGAGCAGCCCCAAGGAGAAGGACTTGGGGGTGTTGGTCCATGAGAAGCTCCCCATGACCCGGCAGCGAGCACTCACAGTCCAGAAACCAACCATGTCCAGGGCTGCATCACCAGCAGCGTGATCAACAGGTCAAGGAAGGGGATTCTCCCCCTCTGCTCCACTCTGGTGTCCCCCTGCAGTCCTGCATCCAGCTCTGGGGTAACAACATAAGAGGGACTTTTGCCAAGGGCAGGAAGGGACAGGACAAGGGGGAACGGCTTTAAACTGACAGAGGGGAGATTGAGATGGGATCTGAGGAAGAAGTTCTTCCCTGTGAGGGTGCTGAGGCCCTGGCACAGGGTGCCCAGAGAAGCTGTGGCTGCCCCATCCCTGGCAGTGTTCAAGGCCAGGTTGGATGGGGCTTGGAGCAACCTGGTCCGGTGGAAGGTGTCCCTGCCCATGGCAGAGGGGTGGACCTGGATGAATTTTAAGGGCCCTTCCAACCTGGGGTTCTAGGATTCTATGACTTACTTGTAAAGAGTGACATCCTGGTGCCCTTGCAGCTTGGATGAGGCTTGGTCAAGCTGAGCTTGAGCATCCAGCTTTCCGCTGCTTGAAGACAAGAAGGGGTGGTAGCGGTTTGCTTCCTGGGGATGCCGCACTTCTAAGGCCTCTTGTGGGTTCAGATACAGCGTGACAGGGATCGCCGGAAGGATGCTGATGTACCTGAAGGAACAGAAAGATAAGAACAGCTTAGGAACAACAAACACAAAACCCCACAAATATCCTAAGGGGCAACATAGATCATCCCCTCGCCAGCAGCCAAGGTCTCAGCATGCACTTTCAGAGCAGTGGTTTTAGGTATTCTGTACTAAATACCTCCTTTGAAATCTTTTTATCTGAAGACATTTCCAAGGTCTTAACCCTTAACTCCATGGGAGAGGTTAAGAGCCACCAGCAGAATGAGCTACTGACGAGATTAAATGTATCACACAGATTGAAGTAGGGATATAGCCATCATGGTCCAGTTTCCTGTAGGTCAGAAGATCTCACCAAGAAGTTTCCTCAGCTCAGATGTCTCTACTCCCCACGTGCATCACCCCCATCATTCACAGATGACTACCTATTGTTTTACAAAAGTCTAACCGTCACCTGCAGGGTAAAGGAAGACAACAGGCAGGCTGAACCGCTACCAACTCTTCTTATCTTCAATACACCCAAGGGCACAGAGAGAAACACAACCCTTATTCTCAGACAGACAGCCCTGGAGAGTTTGGTACGTCTGCACCGCCCAGGAGGGCCTTTACACTTCTGGAGTAAGTCACATGGAACACAAATTATCTAACTCGGAAGGATAAAGGACAGATGAAAGAAAAACGCTTGGGGTCAAGTCCACAATTCAAAGTGCTGTGGCGCTCGATGCCAGCCCACTTGCCTTTTGGCCAGAGTGATGTTGTAGTAGCTGAAGAGGGATGGCCAGTGTCTGAAGGAAAGTTTCCTCCAAATCTCCTCATCCTCTGCTCCCCAGGTAACCTCTGCTTCAGCTCCAAGCTCTGTCTGTCCATTCCCTTTGCCCTCTGGTCCTTGGGCCCAAGTGTGCTGGTTTGTCTCCAGCCTGCTCAGGGACTCCAGCCCTGACTTCTGCTCATGCTGCTGCGTCTGGTTTTCCAACAGCTGTATTGGGTCCGATGGGAAGACTGAGAGATCAATCTTAGGGTCCCCAGCAGGTAGGACCCCTCCAGGAACAGGCATTGGAGGCAGACCTGCCTCACCCAAAGGACTTTGTTCGGTGACCTGTGACGTGAGGTAGGTGCGTAGACCAGCAGGATCCGTGTAAACCAGGATTCCAATCCAGATCACCGTCCCAGCCTACAGACGATGAGTAGAGACAAGCCCATTAGTTCACAGCCTTCATGCTCCACCTCCAGGCACCTCACCAGTTCTCTGAGCTGATCAACAGCTGATTCCAGCCCAGGGTACACCCTGCACTTAAGAGTCTTACTCTCAGCAGACACTTACCCTCTAAGAGGATTAGCGATTGCACAAGGGGTAATGGGTTTAAACTTAAACAGGGGAAGTTCAGGTTAGGTATAAGGAAGACATTCTTTACTGTGAGGGTGGTGAGGCGCTGGAACAGGCTGCCCAGAGAACCAGTAAATGCTCCATCCCTAGCAATGGTCAGGGCCAGGTTGGACAGAGCCTTGGGCAACATCATCTAGTGTGAGGTATCCCTGCCCATGGCAGGGGGGTGGAACTGGATGAGCTTTAGGTCCTTTCCAACCCAAACTATTCTATGGTTCTGAGAGGTTGCACAGCACACACAAAACTGAGCATTACCTTTCTGTGAGCCATCCAACTCAACCTGATGGCAGGAACCCCACTTGTCCCACATAAATGAACAGCAGGGAAGAGACTCCTCACTGGTGCTGGGACCAGCACCTCTGGCAGCCTCAAATTGGGCTGGAAAGGCTTAATTCAGGTTCCGGGTCATGAACTCTTCCAGACCTACTGCAGCAGCCTTGCTTCACAGACTGATGTGTTAGCTGAACTGCCAACAGCGTTAGCTGACGGTAACAGACCAAACTGGCTGGCGAAGCTGAGGAGTACACAAATTCTTCCACTTCCATTACAGGCCTCCAGAACATGGATGGAGAGGGCAAGCAGGGTCAGTAACTGGTGTAACCACTGCAGTTACACCTGCACGAGGAAAAGCCTCAGCCTGCCACGTAGCAAAATACCTCCATGTCTTCAGTCCACACTACCTGCAGGAACTAAACCCGTGATTTCTGCTCTGTAGAAGTCTTCCCTCTCTGCTCATAACGTCCTTACAAACCTGCTTATATAAAAGCAGATTTTTGTCTCAAAGCAAGTATCACAAAATTACCCACTACCATCGTGCAGACAGCGGAGCCCTGGAGCCGATGCGTGAGCAGTGATGCACACTTCTTGAATTGGACTTACCAGAGGGCAGCCCAAGTCTTGCAGTGGAACAAGGATGCACGAGAATGTTGGTCTTTCCCC
>JAOEHY010011926.1:0-45969 GCA_025447955.1 Psilopsiagon aurifrons
CGGGGCCCGAGCACCCGCTGGCGCGGCGGGTGCGCAGCGACCCCGGCGGGCGGCTGCTGGCCGGCTCCTACCCGCTGTACGGCAACGGGCTGGGCGCGCACCTGCCGGGGCTGCCCTCCGACTCGTCCGCCTCCTCCTCCTCCTCGTCCACCTCCTCGTCCAGCTCCTCCTGCTCGTCGTCCGGCGTGCGGCGGAAGGGCAGCCGCGACTGCTCGGTGTGCTTCGAGAGCGAGGTGATCGCGGCGCTGGTGCCCTGCGGCCACAACCTCTTCTGCATGGAGTGCGCCAACCGCATCTGCGAGAAGACGGAGCCGCAGTGCCCCGTCTGCCACAGCGCCGTCACCCAGGCCATCCGCATCTTCTCCTGAGGGCCTGGAAGAGCAGGGCAGGGCCGGGCTGACCCGGTCGCACCGGGGCCCGCGAAGGGGATGCGGGCTGCGAGCGAGGCGCGGCCGGGGAAGGGCGGGGGGTGGTGGTGGTGGTGACAGCGGGTGCATGCTATAAATAATAACGGGCGACTCCATTCTAGTGCTAGGCTAGTTTTTACACTGTACTTTAATACGAAGCTTCCAAAACTCCCCCTTTTTTATAAACAAACAAAAAAAAATAGAAAAAAAATATTCTGAAAGTAGAAGATGCTTATGATGATGACAATGGTGTGTGGACTGTTAGTAAACCGTGCTGGTAGTTCCTAGGATGCTTATTATGAAATAATTAAATCTATGGGTGGATACTTTTCTGAATGTTCTTGAAAGGGCAAGAAGTTCCTGTGAAAAAACCATGATACTGCAGCTTTATCAAAGTTTAAAAAAGAAAAAAAAAAGAAACCCACAAACTGTAACATATCTCTTATATATATTAAAAACGTTTAAAGGTTTTAAAGATAAATTGCATTAATACAGATTGAAGTATTTTATTCTTTTTTGACTTGAAAAATTATATTTCATATTGCAAAGATGTTTACAAGTATTTTAATTTAAGTTCAGTGAACTTTTTGTAGCTGGGTTAAATCTTTTTTATTTTAGTATGGCCTTATGGCAAAGAACACTGTATTATTTTAATATCACACAGTTGTGAACGGAATTACAAACCATAAAATGTGTAATGCTTTGAACAGTATTCTGTTGGGATGGAGATTTTATAGGTTCAGAAAAAAAAAATCTTTTAGATCTGCTTCACCCAGCATATTTTCTATTCAGTGATATAAAGCATATTTTATTCTATATTATTACAAAAATGGAAATGTATAAACATATGTCAAAAGGAACTGTTGAAGCTTTCTAACATTTGTATAAATAGAATTCAGTGGAAATTACAAAAATTCTGTTGCACCACTATAGTTTTAGTATTTCTATTTTAATACATTTGTTTACCACTTGTTTATGTATATGTAGGTGACGTTACTTGAGCTTAAATGTACTTTACTGAGCAAAGTTTAAAAACAAAGTATATTTTATTTTATGATAAAGGGCCTTTAACCTCATGGTCAAATACTAATATTATATTTGCTGAGACAAGATTTGAAATTGTATCAAGAGTTTTATTTTTCTGACATTTAAAGTTCTACATAATAAAAGTAAAACTTAAGTAATGGTGCTACTTCATGTTTTTTTAAGTATTTCTATATAAATAAAATATTACAGAAAAAAAAAAAAAGGAAGTGCTCTGTGTCGTGATTTGATGTGATGTGCTGAGAGTTTCTTCTGGAATATTTCATTCCCTGCTTGTAGCACTGGAACATGTCGGGAGTTCAAACTCTGTCATGTTAATGTTGCTGGAACTCTTTAGCTTGTGGAGGCTTCCAGAAGAATCCTGCCAGCGATTCAGCGATCATACCTTAGAACATGTTTTTAAAGGAAAAAAAGGACTTGTGTTTTTGTAATGTGTGGTATATTGCTGAGGTTATTCCACATCTAAAAATACGATTTT
This sequence comes from Psilopsiagon aurifrons, assembly GCA_025447955.1. Classification (NCBI taxonomy): domain Eukaryota; kingdom Metazoa; phylum Chordata; class Aves; order Psittaciformes; family Psittacidae; genus Psilopsiagon; species Psilopsiagon aurifrons. Next base: position 1,930 of record JAOEHY010011926.1, read on the forward strand.
TTCTCTATTTTTAGTCATGAAAAATACTTGGTGGTGTGCGAATTGTTGCCTTTAAGTAAAGCCTGTGTAAGAAGCGGAACTGGCATTTTTGGGGTGTACAAGCTGCTGTGGCGGGGTGGCTCTCCTGTTGGCTATGTTCTGTAAAACTCATGCCTGGGGACCTCCCAGCACTGTCCAGGCCTGGTTTTCAGTTCTACAGTGGAGCCAGGGCTTCAGCTGCCTTCCTGAGTGCTGGGAAGTGCTGCTTGTTATTTGATGGTTGTGGTTCAGGTAATTGGTGTTGACAAGCTTATTTGAATACAAAATTTATTGCCGTATAAAGTTTGTTTGCTTTTTGATGGTGCCTGCAGTGGTATTTGGCTGAAGGAAGTGCAGAAAGCTTGTTAGCTTTCAGACTAGCGAGCCTACGAACCCACTAGGCAAACCCCACAATAGTTTTGTTGCTGATTGTAGTCAACGTGTTTGAATGAACTTGCTGGATAGAGCGTGTCAGAGCATATTTCAGGAGGTAGCTGCAGGTCACTTTAAATGTTGGTTTTGTGAGTGTACCTGTGCACCTTTCAGCAGGAGAGTGCAAACAGCAGAACAAACCCTAAACTGTAGCGTATTTCGTATGTCCTACTTTGTGCTTAGCTGTGTGTGCCAGAGCTGCTCTGCTCCGATCTCCTTTATGGACTCCAGAGCTGCTGGTTGGGTGGGAAGGGGGAGGAGGGAGGATGCGGCAGGGGATGATGGGATCTCTTTGTTTGATTTGATCTGATTTTTGCTTCCTTCATTGAACTGTGATTGTGGTATCATCTGATTTATAGAGTTAAAATCCCTCACTTGAGTGTTGCATTTGTGTCAGGAAGCTTGTCATTTTGAATGATGGGTAAAAAAACCCCACCCAGTGCTGTGGAAGAAAATCCAGAGAGTGACAGAGAAGGTGTGCTTAAATACAGTAGTGGTACAGATACTGACCAAAAAATCCTTGGCAAAATGGGTTACTTCAAAAGGATAAGGAAGTTTTAAGTCCAAATGTGTATTTTCTTAATGATGGATGTTTAGGACATGTACTTAAAATGCGTCAATCAGTTTCTTGTTTCAGTGTAAACATCCTGTGCTCTTGTCTGGGTTAAGTTGTGGAAATGGGTGTAAATAAAAAGGTGAGTTTGATCACTTTGTATTTCCGAAGTTTAGTGAAACTGAAAGGTCAATAGAATGATCAAGAAGTGAAAACTAAATTCTCCTCCCTTTTTTTCCCCCCTTAATGTCCAATGCTTGGTGTCTCCATGGTGTTGACAGCAGTGGTACAGAGGGCTGTGAACTGCCAATGTCTCTCTGAAGAACAGCACTTGTGCAGCAGCTCAACAAATGCCATGGCCAGGGCAGTGTGACAGGGCATTGCCCCTCACAGCACTGAGCCCCTCATTAATGTGAGCACCTCATCGTCTGTGTTCATCTTGCAGGACTTCACTTGCTACTTTCTTTACCAAGCTGTGCCTGAAACAAATGCAATCCTCTCTTCATATATGGCATTGGCTGCCTTTTTAGCCTCTGTATGCTGTTTCACGCTGTTTGCGTGCTCCACGTGCAAGTCATTTTAGAGATGGGAAGATGGGCTGCAGTGCCTTAAAAACTGACTGTGTTTATTTCTCTTTGGGAGTTACTTCCCCTGCAGAGGGTTTGGTCTGGATTACTCTTGCTTTGGTGTCCAATGATGCTTTTGCCTGGTGGCAGTGGCAGAACCAGTCCTCTGCCGCCCAGCACGCTGGTGTGATCAGCAGCTTCTACCCGCAGCAGTTCTGACAGGGCCAGTGTGTTCCCCGCTGTTGGCAGGTTTTTCAGAGGTGTGCTGGCATATGCAGGGTCTATTGTGCTATGGCTTATCCTGGGTTACAGTGATGTGCCCTGGACCCAAATCTGTTCCTGGTGGGTGTGGTGTTAAATCTCTTGTCTTTGGCTAGTAGAGATGAGTGTGTGTTGGAATGTGTGGGCTACGCATGTGTGCTGTGCCCCAGATTTATGCTGCAGGTCAGTCCCTCAGACCGCAGAGGACATAAATCAGTGCAGAATTTGTCCTAGGGTCTGGGGCCATATGGTGTGCGGGAGCAGGAGAGGGATGCCTGCGTGGAAGGAGAATAAAGGCCTGTGTTTGGTGCAGGGATATTTCAAAGCCTGAGAAAGGGGCAAAGTTCAGTTTCTAATTGAGTGCTTTGAAACATATAGATGTATATGGTCAATGTTTATCTTCCAGAACAAAGATCACTTTGTTTTGCCAAATGTTTGTGTGTTGGTGCTAAAAACTGCTCCACCAGAGGCTCTGTGACAGTGCTCAGGGGTGCAGATGCCCCCATCACATGTGCCCAGCTCAGCCCTGCTGCCCAGCCCGCTGCTCAGAGGGATCTGCGAGGACCTGCACCTTCCAGGCATTTTCCTGCCCTTGCTAATGTACGTGTGTGGTTCCCAGTGCGTATGCACTTCATTATCTCCAACAAGGATACATTTACATTTGTAAGAATTATTACATACCAAGTCCTGAGCTTAATTATTTCTCTGTCCGTATCTTGTACTCCACAGAATTTGCATAACAATCAGACATCAAAGCCAGAGCCCTTCAGTGGAAGAAAGGCCTTTCCACTGTATTATTTTAATACAATAAATTATACTGATCAATTTAATCGAAATTTACTCTTTAGATATTTTTTCTGCAAATCGATTGAAATGAGACTTAAAAGCAAACTTTAGTAGTAAGAATCTAGTACCGTAAGGTATTTAAATTAAATTGCTTTTTGATTTTTGTCACTCCTCCCTACCCCTCACCCTTCTTTTTTTCCCTCCATTCTCCTTGTCTTGCCATTTTGGAAGCTGAACTGTCCCTGAAGCAAATGGGAATTCTACTGCTGGAAGAGCATACTGCTGAGTGTTGCGTTTAATTGATCTAGAAATAGCAAAAAATAATTATTTACCCTGCCTCTGCTTATTTGTGTTTCCTGTACCTGTTGCCTCTCTGGTAGAGATGTTTTAATTAGAGAACAAAGACCATTTTAAAGCAAAGGTAGTTAAGGGATGCCTCAGTCTGTATGATATTTGAATTTCCAATTTACCTTTTTACGGTAATCAACCTGGCAAATGCCAAGGGGCCTGGGTTAGCAGGTAAAGAAGTGCTCTATCTGATGGTGAGTGATGTGTTTAAGACACTCATAATTGCTGTGTTCTCTTGCTTTGTTCTCAGAAAAAGTATATATAGTTATATGTATGTGACCATATATTTAATATATACTTGTGTACACAGGTGACCACTTAAAATTGTCCTGAAAATCATGGATTATAAAGTCTTTCCTTTTTCAGTGCATTAAACACGCTGTAATACCAGAAAAACTTCTATTGTAGCTGTATTACTTGATATTAAGGATTTTAATGAAGCTTTCACAGTTGGATATGTAAATTAATTACATCTCATCTAATTTCTAACTTTGATTAAAATGTAAAAAGCTTATTCTGTCTTAGCTTTAGTGAATTAGGTTCTATCATGATGTGCTTATATAGTGATGTTGTATCAAAAACACTTAAGCATTTGGTATATGGATTATTCTTTAATGTTATCTGTACACCTATAGCTTGTGCAATTCTGACTGTGCCCTAGATATATGCCTGCATATATGCACAATAATGTGAATATCATAGAGCCTGATCTTTTAAGGTTTATGCAGTCCTGGTAAATAGCCTCTTATCATGTGACGTTGAATTTTTCTTTAGAATCATAGAATGGTTTGGATTAGAAAGGACCTTAAGTTCATCCAGTTCCAACCCCCTGCCACAGGCATGGACGCCTCATACTATACCATGTCGTTCAAGGCTCTGTCCAGCCTGGCTTTGAACACTTCCAGGGATGGTGCATCCACAGTTTCCTTGGGCAGCCTGTTCCAGTGCCTCACCAATCTTACAGTAAATAATTTATTCTTTAAATCTCCCCTGTTTAAGTTTGAACACATTACGCCTTGTCCTATCACTACAATCCCTGATGAAGAGTCCCTCTCCAGCATCCTTGTAGGCCACTTCAGATACTGGAAAGTTGCTATGAGGTCTCTACATAGCTTTCTCCAGGCTGACCAGCCTCAATGCTCTCAGTTTCTCAGCCTTCATATGGGAGGTGCTATAGCCTGCTTATCATCCTCTTACTACTTAAGGAGCATTAGTTGTGGCTGCAGGAATTACTTGGATTCATTCTAGACTGTTTTCTTCTGGGGTTTGAGGTCCATGGAACCAATAGCTGAACTCTCCCTTGATCAGGACTTAATTTGGCCCATAAATTAAACTCTGGGAAATAAGGTTTGTTTGCATATAAAATCTTACCTAAGGCACACAGGTAATATTTCTCCTTAGCAAACTCCTTAATGTGGGTTTGTTATTTGTTTGGGGCTTTTTTTGTAGGAAATATTTTGTCATACCTTTTGTAGCAACTTATAGCTGGTAAGAAGGTTATTGGTTAAGAAAATCAGTTAGCTAATACATTCACACTAAATGTGTCTTGCACCTTTACTGCTGCTTTAGCTTAGGTTGATTAGCTGTCTCAAGAAATTTATAGCCTTTGATAAGATTGCACCAAAAGAAGTTCCTTGTTAGCTACAAATGGAGAACAAAAAGAGATTTTTTGATATTACTCGTTACTGGTTTTCCACTTGTGATGGAGATGAAACACAGTAAAGTGCTTTTTCCTCTCATGTGTAAGGGCTCTTCTGAATTTCGTACCTGGTAGAATTGTGTGCCCACTCTACATTAGTATGAATGGTAATTGCCTTGTAAATGTGAGTGCTGTGAATAGTCTGTCGTCTCCTATTTTGTCCTTTGTCTTTATGTTTTATTCACTTTTACCCTCCACAAAAAGGCCATAATTCAGACCTGAGAAAACGGTAGCATGCTCCAGTTTGTTATAGATCTAGTGACAGGTTTTATTTGCTTTTGATGTTCTTTATATTTTGATGGGTATCCTAAGCAGCAGAAGCTATTTTAGTGAAAGGGAAAATTCAACGAGAGCATGATCTAGAAATAGTGGTTTTGATAGAGTCACAAAAGTTCCTGCTACACTTTGGGAAATTATTTCCACAGTTTAACTGCAAAGGGCAAGTAAATCACCTCCCTTTAAGAGTTAGAAAAAACCAGGAGTGTTTTTCAGGATCTTCAGTTCTGCTACTGAGTCATTGTATCATCTCAGCTAATTCATTTTACCTTTTATATGCTTCAGGATTTCCATCTGTGAATGATCTAATGGCACCTACTTACAGGCAGTATTGTGAAGATTAATTAATTGACATTATTGAAGAATCTTGAGGTTGAAGTCCCAATGTAAGTACAAATATTATTACTGACACTTTGTAATTAATTAATCAGTTCACAGTAGCCAGCATGTGGGACTCATTGTTCTAGAGCAACCAACCACAGAACTACATTGTATTTGAAATCTGTGTGGGGTTTTTTTTCCCCAGATACCTGGTTTTACGTGTTATTTGAACAATCTTACACTGTAAGAATCTCCCTTCCTCCTGTTGTACACACTGGTGTGGTAGCCTTGAAGTGAGAGAAATATGTGATCCCAGTGTTACACCTATGTCCTTGCTAGCCTTTGTTGAGGGTATATAAGGAAACCTGGGCTAGCAATTTTCTTGCTTCCTCTGGTGTAACATCACTAACACCTTAAAATGTTTTGCCCTTTTTTAATGGGCAGTAAAATGTTATTGTTATAAAGAAGCATACAGCACTGATTGAGTAATCTCTTGTGCATTTTGCTGGCTGTTACTGGAGAGAGCTTTTTCTGGATGAAGGAAGATGGGAGGAGTGATATCTTACGTCACAAAGCATCGAAAGGGAATTGATGTTGTGAAATTGTTTGTAATTTATACGGATAATAAGATCTATTCTTACTACTCGTGGCTGGGAAGGTGTTTGCACAATGATATGACTACAGCTCTGCAGGTCTTAGGCCACATGTTTTAAAATGGCAGGAATATCTGAAAACAGTGGAATTTAAGACTCACTGTAATTAAATACTAGGAAATGTAACTATTTTTCTGTAATGTTGAATACACAGTTGACAGTAAGGTGAGTGTAGTTGCTGTCTGTATCGCTCTATAAAGACTGGTGACATTCCTGAATGACTCGATACACTTGTTGTTGTTGGAATTATAAGTCACAAGATATTTTTATTGGAAATACTTGCAACTGTTGTGCAAGTGCAGGAGGGAGGTTTAAAGATTCATAAACATTCATATTTCTTTCTCCTTATGTCACTTACTTAAAAAAAAGAAAGTCAGTCACATGCAATTATGAAACCGCTTCATGTTTGACACAGTTGAAGATGATTTCAGGCCACAAAAATGTAAGTTTCTATGAGTAATTTGAATTAAAACCCCACTCTGCCAGAAAACATCCTCAATCTTTGGAGTCACATGGTTCTTGGAAAGCTCTTTCTTGGCTGTGCAGCAGGTCAGCCTTTCAAGGAGGGAGACTGTGCACAAACGTGCAGCGCTGCTAATGAGAGGAATTTCACACTTCTCCTGGACACAAGTTCATCCTGCTGACTGTTGCCTCTGAAGCCTTTTGGTATTAGATGCTATAATGAATGCTGGGCCATTACCGAGCTGGTGTAGCAAACTGCTGGAACTCTAGCTAAAGAGATGCCTTCCAGAAGGCAGGGTTACCCCTCTGTGAAAATAAAAAGTAATTAAAAGTAGGGTCAGCTGTTTGTCTCTGACAACATGGCTGCCCTTCCTTTCCCCAGTGGTGATTTTCAAGCCAAATATCCCTTTCATTGTTACTCTGGCTTAGCAGCAAAGTTGTCTGTCACTAATAGCAGGCTTCACTTCTTTCCCAGCTGACTGGTAGTCAGGCTGCCCAAGAATGGCCTATCCAGAATCAGGATATGCTCAATGCACTGTCCGCTGGTGATGTTCCCATCAGCCTAATTATATGACTTTTGGGACAGACAATGTCTCATTGTGTGGCCTTTGGCAGCTACGGGATGCCTAATGCTGCATGAATGTCTAATGCAGAGTTTGATGGCTATGATTGAGGCAGCAGTTCCATGCTGGAATTGAAAACATCCGTGTAGTTTCCTTAGAAAACCAGGTCAATGGTGCTTCCATAAAGCATTAGCCCCAGGGAAAACTATTGGTTGCACATTGCCTGTACAAAACTGTGCAGGGTGAGCAGTTTACAGTGCATTACTTTTTCAGGTATATCACAATTAAGGAGTCAGATTGATTTAGTCTTTAGTGACCTATTTCAGAATCTGAATTTATTGCAGGCACCATCCGTCATCCATTTATCTCCGCCTTTTCTTCTATTTTGTGCATTTAGGAACACTTGTGTTCTTAGTGTATCTTACAAACATTGCAAATACAATGAATATCACTTTGTATCAGTAGGTTGAGAAGATCAGTATATGTTTTCTTTGACTATAAAATTTTAGGTGGAACCATCCTATCTTTACAACACTTCCTGTAAAATCTGCCTTTTTTACAGACAAAAGCAAGGTATGAATGTAAAAGGCAATTCATTGTAGATGAAGGCTGTAATATGCTTGTTCATTTCAAAGGAGAAGGTATAACTAATTATGTTTTAATTGAATCTCTAACATCAACAGCTGTTTTTAAGGGATCTTTTTAAGCTACATTTATTTTTAGTATTGTTTAAGATTGTATTTCTTTGCATGCATCTCCTTTCATGCATTATTACCCTTTAAAAAGTTTTCCCTTTCAAAGTGTCAACTAATGCTGACGTGTTTTAAAGGCTGAGCACTGGTAAAATTCGTGTATTAAAATGCTGGCTGTGACTTTTCCAAGCAAAGAGAGCAAAAGACATGACACCACCAAAATGTCCTTTGTTCTTTTTTTACTCCCAGAAGTAAAAGGTTTGAGCTCCAAACCCCAGATTGCTGAGGCCAGTTTTCAGCTGACAGTGGTTTATGTTGGCTGGCTGTTATCAGTTCCTCTATAGTGGAGTTGCTAATTACAGTAATAGCTATCTCTTTAGGCTGAGTAAGCCACACCGATTTAATCCTTCCCCTCCCTAAGTCAACAACAGCATCAGTGAGTAGCCTTTAATTTTTAGAAGAGATAAAATTCTGACCCCTTTTCACATGACAAAACTTAGCCAAACTTAGGGTTTCATGTATCAGGGCTTGGTCCTTTTGAGTTTTCTGGAACTCCTGTCAGCACATAAAGCTTCAGGTGTTACTGTGGCTTCTTAGTGTTCTGGACTTGTCATTTCCAATTTGAATCATCCAGCAGTAGAGAGGAAGGGAAAAAAGTCTTTACTCAGCCTGTAGAAGGATGGAAACCCTTTCACGTAAATCTCCAGAGCCTGATGTGTCCCAGCTGCTGCAGGACTTCATGGTGAGCTGTATGTTCAGGCATTAGCGTCAGAGCCACACCAGTCATCTCCATCCTTGGCTGGGTGAGAACCATATGTGTTGGTTGCCATCTCTGCTGTAAGAGGACACAGCTCTGCCCTGCACCTCTCTGCTTACCCCTGAGCACATCCTGCAGCCTTTAATGCTTCTATGGAGGAAGGAGCGTACTGCACTGCAGAGCAGCACCCCCCCACAGCCAGGTTTAGCACCCTGCGGGGCATGGCTGTAGTACTGCTCTATCTGCCTCACCCACAGTAAAATCATTTAGGGGCACCTCACAGCCCTGTGAAGTAGTTAATGCATTCCCTTTCTCTCTTCTCTGATTGGAAGTGTTGGTTCATGTTGTGGTGGATTTGCAGGTAGCCTGCGTCTTGTTGCTGTTTCCTTGCAGTTGCTGGGCTTCCTGTAGTTATGGGATCAACCCAGAGTAAAGACATGCTCTGGAATTTCCTGCATTTCCCCTATCACCTCTCTTCTTGCTGAACTGGATGGTTTTGCATGATTCAGTCTCTTAAGCACTCCAGAAATAGATGGAATTATTTGAGAGATGATTACTGTATTGCTGTGCAGGAATATGTAGCTAATATCAGTTTACTATCTAAGCTCTAATTTTCTGTAAACATCAAAACCCAGTCATCATGAGAACCCGGTGTTGGTTTTGGAAGGCAGTTTCATTATAGATTGGGATGCTCGTGTATTTGCTAAAATTGCGTAAACAATAAATAAGGTTTTATTGTCTCTTTTAGGAAATGAGCCAATAGGCTCAGAAAGACTTGACATCTGAGGCTAAGATAATAATTGATGTAGTGGCGGTAAAATGATGGCAAATCAGAAAAACTGGTGAATCCTCTACTCAACACCTGCAAATGTGTGGGGATTATATTTTTCACTGATAAATAGAGATTTCTGAGACCCATAATTTGCAAGAGCAGAGTTGACCCCTTGTATTTACCATGTCTTGCCAAACACCTCTCTTTGTAAGTGCACTGCATCTAATTTTGATCTCAGGCAAGTGTAAATCGCAGTTAACACTAGTGACATCACTGTAATTGCATGTATCTGAAGTAGTGTGTTTGAGAGGAAATCAGACCTGTTCGGGTGGATTCCTCAGAGGCTCACTCTCCGAAAGCAGAGCAAATTCACATGAGTGACGTGAATTATCCCTAGCCCTCTGCTGCTGTAAATGAAAGCTGAATCTGACCGGCTTAGTGCCATGCCTTGAATAGGATTTTTGATGAAGCATGCCACAGCTGTCTCTACAGCAAAAATGTCTTTTATTTCAGTAGTGTAAAGCAAGCAGAAATACGAAGATGTGTGGTGTTTCCTCAGGATGGTGAAGGATACTTCTACGTCCACTTCTGATGGATGAGCCAGCTGTTCGTGGAGCAGCGGGCAGCTCAAACCATTTTAATGACCTGATGGGGTAACTGAGCCTAAAAACAGTCCTTGGGGCACTGCAAGCATTCTGAGAATATCATACCAAGCAAAAACATTTGTTGTGGTCTTGTGGGATGTACACAAGATGAAGTTAAGAGTTGGTCTTGCAGCTGTGCCTCTGATGTGAGTGAATCACTGGATTTCTCCTCTCAATTTAGTTATTAAACAGGATAATAGTCTTGGCTTGCTGTATTAGGGTGCTGTGAAGATATCTTCCATTAAAACATGCTTAAAATTATGTATTGGAGAGCATAATAGAAGTGTGAAGCATCTTGTTATGTTAGACGCTGTGGCATTAGCAGGCATGGTTAATCCCTAGTGTTCAACAATAATTTCTCTGTAGCAGGACAGAAAAACAGGGCCAGGAAGAAATGTGCCATAGAGGGGCTGATGGTGGCTGCAGTGAAGCAGCATTTTGATTTGTTGGTCTCTCAATACTTTGCTTAATGAATTACTATTTCTTCTTGTTAGGGATGATTGAATCGCATAAAGCTGAATTCCAGGAGCTGAATAGCCACATGGCATTGTATTAGGAGACATACCAATCACTCTAGGATTGCCATCCTGATGTCAACAACACATTCTGCATACCCACATCTGCATCGTACCAGAGATGCTGGGAAACTGCATGACAGTTTGTGCAAGATGAGCATATTTTGCAAGCTGTCTTATTGCAGAGCTGAGTAACTTTACTAATGTTATTTTCAGTAATATTTACTAATGCATTGACTTTTAGACCTCCTGGTGAACCATCAGCCTCCTGAGTCAACACTCTTTCTTTCTGACCTCAGTGGATCCACAGTTTTCCTGCCATGTACATTTGCTGCCTGGACAGCAAGTCAGCATTTCTTTGGCCTGTGTGATTACACTGCTTCATGGAGCAGGTGTGTTCTGTGTGGCTGATAAGTCAGGGAATGCATGTTGTCTCTCTCAGAAACATGCTTTTCCTGCTGTGAAGGCTGTTCAAGTTATCTGTGTATAATATCATGAGCTAGAAGAGAAAGGGGATTTGTGCCCTTTGAAGAAGCTCCTCCAGATTCTTTTCTGTCTGTCTTCAGTGTGATACACCACTATTTACATTCTTTTTTATCTCTTTTTACCCCCACTCCTTTCTTTCAGGCAGCTGGAGTCTAGGTTTGGTCTTGCTGGTGGATGCAAGTGTTCATTTCAATGTGTTACTGGATTTTTCGGTTCTGCTGCTGAAGCCAAGCTGTCTTGCAGCAGCTCCTCTTTGCATTAGACCATGTCAGGTCTCTCCTGCACTGATGCACTTATTAAAAGCTTAGTTATTTATTCATTTCCTCTTCACTATCTTTAGGTATAAGCCTGGACTTGGAAATGATCAGTCATGTTTATTTCATGTTGCCTTGCTTTTTTTATTCTCTTTTATCAGTATGGAAAACTATAGTTGGTGTTGGTACAGGATTCACCCCTGGAAACCAATGTTTCTGACCCATTTATCTGTAAAAATACTTTTTCTGGATTATTTTTTCTGCTTTTCTGAGTAGAAAACTGCTGACATTGAGGACTTCAGAGCTTTGCCATTTACAAACCTGATTAACCTTTTTTTCATTGCTGTGAATGTTTCCAGAAACTAGTCCATTTTCAATTACTGCTTGTATTACTGTGTATTACTGTATTTTATTTATATACCTGATTTATTTTTTCCCTTGGTCCAGGATGGGATAGCGTGCCTGCAGACCTCACCTAGGGAACAGAGAATAAGCGAACTTGGGTTGCTTACTGTGATAAAGCTACCTCCCAGTGGGGATACCCAGGGGTGAAAGGATAATCTGATGTGACAATTTTGTTTCAAACTGTGGTGTTTTATGTGAGGTTTTGGTAAATTTGACAGAGCAAGATGGAGAATACTTAGAGTAGGCTCCAAGCTGCAGCCCACTACACATCCTTTCAAAATGCGAAGTGAAAGACAGGGAAAGCAACCAGGTGGAATACAAGTTTTGAATCCAGACATTCCAGTCACACAGTGAGATGTGGTTTATTTTGGAGAAATGAGCACTTGCAGTTGCCTGGATCATCTGCTGGTACCTATCAGGTGCTGCTAAACCTTCTGAATTCAAAGAGTTTAACTGGAAGGGAAAACCTAGTAGTACGAACCAGTCTGGAGACACCTTTCTGCATGCAAATGGGAAAGGGGGAGGCTTGCTTTAGAAGCACAAACGTAACAGACATAGCAAAACAGGCGAAAATGAAGGTGTGCTAAGAAAGCAGCATGGAGGCGGGAAATATTGGATAGAGGTAAAAAAATGGTCTTTCTTTTGAAAGTCACAGCGACGTAGTGAGATCCACTAGCACTGCCCTCTAAAAGCTGCTTGATTATTGGAAATTAAGGGGAAATCCCCTATTAGATCAATTAGTGCTTTAGGTGGCACAAAAATAGACAATTTCCATGCTCTAAGTGTAATTTGCCTTTTTTTGGCATAGATTTTTATTAGACTCTGGGCAATTCCTTAGGCTTTGAAGAGAGTGGATATGAAGCAACACTGGGACATGGCAAAAGTACATTTCCACAGGTGCTTTGATCATTAATAAGGGGCTGTTCATGATGCAGGTTATCATCTGGTAATATAAACTTGATCTGAATCGAGAGGCACAGTGCCATCACACTTCTGTCAAATTAGCCAGCATGAATGATGCAAAGTTTATGCAGCTTTATGTTTTTAGATTAGTTTTATGCTTGCTGTAGGAGGGTGGCTGATGGTGAGACAGACAAGGTTAGCAGCTGATCTGGTGTAAAGTCTCCCAGTGCAGAGTTACCCCATTAAAGATTTTACAAGAAGTTTGCAAAAGCAAAATGAATTTGCATTGGCCCAGTTCTTTCTATCCAGCGGTCACAATATTGTGTAATACCATAAAAACAGGTTTAGCTTCCCTTCAGGCTGCCAGCACAGCTCCCTGAGGTTCAGTTTTCCGAGGCATGAGCCCCTAGTGACCCCAGTGTGAGCAGGGTGGGTGCTCAGCGCATTGAGGGGAAGCCTGAAAGGTACCATACATGCATCTGAGGAGTGTGGACTGATTGTAGCTATGTGTGGAGAGCCCCAAATTATACTTGCAGCTTAGTTGTGGGGTAGTGATTTGTTTGGGTTTGTTGGGGTTTTTTACATAACTGTATGCAAGTTATAATTCTGAAAAGGTACCTCCAGAGGTTTCAATACAAGCCAGAGGAGAATGAGCTCACCTGAAATGGTAGGTTAATATCTGAGTTTGTGTTAAAGCTGGTTGCACTCCCTGGAGCCAACTGTTAAAATCTCTGGTGATTTCCAAATGGACATTAAAGGCTTCCTGCAGCCAGCTCTGTCTCTCCTCTGTGCCTCCTCCCAGGAACCTCTTGCTCTAAAAAGGGCTTCTCCTCTTCATCAACTTCCTCCACCTTACACGTTCATGTTGTCCTTGTCTTCACCTTGTGCGCTTCAGCTGCATTTGCCCCACTAGTAATTAATCTGGCAGCGTACACATGGTAACAAGACAGCTGAATATCCCACATAAATCAAATGCAAATGGAAAGAGATGGTCACACAAACGTTTGTGGAGGGGGACCAGGTGGGAAGAGACTGGCATACTTCTTATCAGCCCAGAGTGTTAGACTTCATTAATGTAATTGGCTTTCACTTGAATGATGCCCTTCCAGGTCCTGGCTCATGAAGGGTACTTGTCTGAGTGCAGCTGATCAGTCACTTTGACTGGCACCAGTACCAGGCGTTCTTAAGTTGGGTGAAGATGGCTAAGAAAAGCTCCTACTGTTTGCTAAGAGAAGAGTCATTACCAGCCTGAGTTATAGAATACCTCAAGAATATCACTGGCTGGGAAGAACTGGGGGACTCTTGAATTTATTAATTTACTTATCTTTAGGGTGTAGCATTGATTGGAGAGGCTGTCTCATAATTTTAAAGTAGCTTCTGCTAGAGCTGTTTCTTTCTTTTCCTCTCCCTTCCAATCAGCAATGCTTTCTGCTAGTACAGCTGCACCAATGGTTGTGAACAGGTCCCAGGTTGGCTCATGTCTTGCCATCATTTAATTTTTCAGTTCTGACTAGCAGAAGCTGTGGAAAAAAACCCAGATTAATGATGTGTTTCTCATGGTATCAGTTTAACTTACTGTGATATAATTTCACTCTTTAACTAAATGGGTTGCTGAAAGATATATGAGAACAGGTGAACATTTTCTGCCTGAACAGCTATACTGGGGACTATACATTTTGCATAGGTCTGCTGTGTCTACAGCTGGAATAGCTGAACAGGAGTGTTGTTGGCACTATAGTAATTTGGTAGTGTAAGGGAACTCCCCTTGAGCCCAGTATTTCTTTGGCTGGTTGTGAGCAAAACTTTTGCTCCAGACACCCACAGGGAGGGAAGGAAAGGACTTTTCCTTGTCATGACTGTGACCTGACACTTGTCCTCTTCACTGCCACTGCAGGGTGCCCAGGTTCCAGTTTCTGATCCTCTGAATTGTGTCTCAGCTGAGAAGTCCAGAGCTGAGGGAATGGACGTCCGCCACAGAAACACTGAGCCCATTGTGTCATTCTTCATTCTCTCAGAAATGGAAAGTCATTAAAGGTAATGACAGATAAGTGGTTGTTTTATCAGGGAATGTCTTGATGTGGGTTCAGTTGTGAAGTAGCAAAGGAGTAGAGAGGCTAATTCTCTTTAAGAAATGAGTCCACTTAAATTTGGACATCACAACAGAGTAATACATGGGTTTGTTTCTGTAAGAAAATACCGTTGCTAATAAAATAGAGCATTAGTTTTCATCGCTTCTCCCAAATTTAAATATTTGTATCAGGGGAAGTAGGTCACCTTTCTACATAAAAGGTGATTAGAACAAATAGAGAACCTAGAAATATTGGTACAAGATTTTAGCCCCTCCAAGCGTGGCCCTGATGCCATTTTTCCCTGTGGTTTCTCCCTTCACTGCTGTGTTAGTTGGGATGTGAAGGGGAGCGTGAGCCACTGCGATTACCTATTGGTGCATGACAGACTGGTAAAGTCCATGGGGAAAGATGCTGCTCTAGAATTGCTCCTAAGATGCTTCTCACAGGAGAAGCAGTGACAGGAGTACCTGGGCAGGTGGCTTCATGGTCTTCTGTTGCTGCAGCTTTGTTCAAACTGTTGCATATGTGGTTTTGTTAAAAAATATTTAACGCAAGGTTTGGGGTTTTTTTTCCTCCACAAAAAAAAAAAGCAGTCACTGCGAGAGAAATGTCTCCTTACTGTTCCTCCTGGGAAGGATTACTCAGGTGCGTGTCTGTTGCATGGCTGCTGTTCAAATCTATAGAGGGAAAAGGGGCAATCATGGCAAGGAAAGCACCTGCTTGGAGGTGTCAGTCTTTTTTCTTGTCTTTTTTCTTCGTTAGTTGGGGATGACTTCTGGTGGCTGTTTTCTCTTGCGTTCATCTTTTTCATGTCATAAGAAAAAAATGTGGAGCAAAGAATTGGTAGAGCAGGTCTCAGCCATATGTTTTCATATTACAGGGTGGTATTGGCATGCAAATAGTCTTTTTCTCCCGGAATGTAGTGATTGTTGATGGCAATAACTGAGCTGTGTAAATGAAAGCTCCTTCCACCCATCTGCTGAGTAGTACCTTGCTCCAGTGGAGCTATTCTGCCCATTTCTGGGATTCTGCTTTACAACAGTGAAGTTTTCAGCTATACTGGATGAAAATGAATTCTGTAAGCACAATTTAGGCTTGGTTATTAATCTACAGATGAGCTTTTAAACAGATGTTTAAACCTCATTATCATCTGCCCTATTTAAAGTGAAAGGAAGCTGCCCAAGAGATCAGAATCTATTCAGCTGTGGTTTTGGTTTCTTTGTGAGAAATGTGACTTTTCCTTTCCCTCTCTGGAGGATGCATGTCCCACCTCCTGTTGGATCAGCGCTGGTGTCTGTGCAAACCTTCTTGCTTGCATTTTGCCATTGGGTATTTTCTGACCTTGTTGCCCACACTGGCTCTCTAGAAACCACCTTTCCTTCAGAATCCCTCAATTAACTGTGGATGGTGCTGGGAAAGAGCCTGACCCTGTTGTGCCTTCTTTGAAGCAAACCCGCTCGCTGGAGGAGGGACTCTTCCATATGGTTTAGCTTTCAGCATTTCTTTCTGTTCTTCCCAGATAAGCTGATTGACCAGGGAATCCACTTGGCCATGGCACAATTTAAGCTGTACATAATCACATGAAAAAAAAAAAATTGAAGAGCCAGTAAAAGTGTGGTTTCTGGACCATGCACTTAGCTGGACTGTGGCAGATCTGCTTTCAGGTCCCAGATCTGCTACAACAATCATCTGTAATTTTATGCATGTCTCTTAACTCCTCCATGTCTCCATATCTAGTCAAACAGAGGGAGCAGTGCTTCTGCTTTGTGCGATGGTTGTGCTTTCTGTCACCCATCCTTTGGAGCAGGGCTTCTCTTTGTTTACAAGTTACCCAGCATGATGGTGATATGATCTTGCTTGAGGTCTGTGCAGTCTCCGGTAATAGTAATATAGACCATCAGTTAACTGAAACACAAACAAATACTCAACCATTATGCCTATGAGCTTTCTCTCTTCATCAGATTTTATTATGATGTATTATTTGTTTTACTTTATGCATCTAGGAATATTTATTTAGGTTATTTATGACATTATGATTTTCTTAGAAAGTCAGGAGATGGTTCCGAGCTGTCAGATGGATAATGCCTTTATTCCTCTGCTTCTCATGTAATAATTCATAGCCTTTACAAATACCTACTTCAGGCATGAATGTATTACAATTCTTGCATAGTTTTTCCTCTCTCAAATATGATGAAATAGTCACCCCTAGCTGGCTGGATTTGGACCCTCTGTTTGGGCTGTGAAGGCCACATTGCTCCACACTCAATGCCACTGTGATTGCCAAGCTTTCAGCATGAGTAAGACAATCTAGCTAAGAGCAATATATGCACTTTATTTTTCCCTTTCAGAGGTTATGTCTAATGACTGTGTGACTGGAAGAATGAGGCTAACCTCAGTTTTACAGTAACAAAGCAGCTATGAGTTTTCTGGGTAAAGTATATTTTGACTGACATACAAGTAGCTGTAGCTTTGCTGCACAATGGAGAAAATTACTTCATTTAACAGCTTTCTGTGCCAAGAAAGAAATAAAACAGTTCTGAGAATGTTGAAGATTTTTTTTTTCTGTTTTAATTTTAAACCTAAAAGAAAATGCAGTTGCCATATAAGTCCAAGTCAATGGAATATATAAATCTTTAAAAAGGTTTCATAAAGTAATAATGACTTCAGAATATGTACCAAATGAGATTAAAGAGCTACATTTGGTTCTAATACAGAGTTTCACATTCAAAAGGACCATCAGTTTCCTGTTTAAAATCTACTTATATTGAACTGAATAGAGTTCAAACATAATGCCATTGTATTTCAGGCATTTATCTTAATCTAAAACAGCTGAAAAACATTAACAGAGCAAGGAGATGTGAAGGTATGGGCATTTTTCCCTTCCTTCTCTGCTTTTTTAAAGTAATCAACTCAGCTATAACATACTTCTGCTTACATTGTTCTGCCCATCTTCTAAGAGACATGGTGTACAGTGTCAGCCCCGTTGAAACCTGAAGAATAATAGTCTTTCTGAAGGGGTGAAGAATATGAGTGAAACATGCTTCACCAAGTGTCTGTTTCTGAACAGGCGGGTTAAACCTATTTATTGGGGCACTTTTTACCTAAAGCATCTACATGAAGCATTTGCAATACAGGCATATCAAGCTGAAACTCTTGCATGAACACTCTCCCACTTTTTGGCTTTGATCCCAGTCTCTTCTTCCTTTCTAGTCAAAATCCTCCCTCTGCCATGACTGTATTTAAACATGTAGTATCGAATCACACCATCGTTCTTTTTACATGTCCTTCATATGAATTTCACCTTCTCTGTTGTAATTCCAGAGAGGGGTCGTTAATTCTGTGCCAGTCAAGCTTTTCAGAATTGTTCAAATTCTTAAAGCTCTGAATTATTGTCAATAAAAATCAAAGCTGATTTCCGTTTCTCTATTAGAGTGCTGTCTCTCAAGAGGAAATGGTGAAGAAAATAAATGATAAGGGCACGGGAGGTCAGTTTTAGTGTAAATACTTGAAATATGCTAATTGGGGCTGGGGCATTCTTGTGCTAGGTGCTGTACAAACACAGAGAAGAGATAAGTCCTGCCTCTGAAGGTCAGTAACCTAAGTAAGCTTTACAAT
Organism: Psilopsiagon aurifrons; assembly: GCA_025447955.1. Taxonomy (NCBI): domain Eukaryota; kingdom Metazoa; phylum Chordata; class Aves; order Psittaciformes; family Psittacidae; genus Psilopsiagon; species Psilopsiagon aurifrons. The sequence goes on from JAOEHY010011926.1 coordinate 19,980, forward strand.
AATTTTCCAGTGAGTTTTCACACTAGAATAAATTACCTCAAAACCCCTTCAGCATGATAAAGGAATCTTCTAGTTTGACGTTCCACTTATGTGGGAACATGTTTTCCCCAAAGACACCAGATATCCCACCAATCAACGTATCTGTCTAGTGGAATAATGGGAGAATGTAGTTTTTATTATCAGGATCTTCCCAGGGAGCCTAGGGTACTTTGTAGTGCTATATTCTTTGCAGTTCTCAGAACCATGTGCATTAAAGGTTGCTTGACAGCTGGTGAGTCACACAGCTTGTTCTTTGAGTGCGAATGCTCCATTAGGACACATCCACTAGAGGTATTTTAACCTTTGGAAAAATCAATAGAAGTGGCTTAAGCATTCTAGGTTTTAAGGAAAAAAAAGCCACAATAGAAAGGCCTAAATAACGACAAACTGCCTGCATGATGTTTAATAAATTAATCTCTGCTCTAGTGGGTGTGTCTTAGGGGTGTAGCATTTGCTAGAGAGCAACACAGTTCTGGTCTAAAAAGTCCCTGTCCCTTGGCGCCAAGCAAAGCTTTGTCTGGAGGAAGTAAAATGTCTTCTGTGTTTAAAAAAATCTCCAGTTCACTTTGTTCAACATTGCTTGTGGGGACAGGAACGACTCTTGGAAGAAAACTACTCCCTAATTTCACTGGGGAGTTGGTCCTTTCCTTAAACCGTGAACTGTATTTACTGCAGATAATTGTAAAAATATGGCTTATATGTATCAAGACACAGTGCTTGACTGAGTAGCCGGAATGAGAGAGGAATTCCACAGGCAGTATGTATTCCCTCTGTACCTGATGTTAAATGAGTTGAACTAGCCCTGTTTTAGCCAAACTTCTCAAGGAAATTAAGTGTACGCTCCCACTCTGCTGGTCAGTGCCAGTGCTTCTCCTCTGTGATATAATGTGGTGGAGAAAGCCTGATTTGAATCAAATTTGACTGTTAGATGAAGGACTGGAGGATATTGCAGTCCTCCAAATTTCATAAGAAGAGGCAGTCCAGCAGAGGGAAAACAAATCAGTGCTCCCTTTAGGGAAAATACTGCAGAATTAGCTCAGTTGCATTATTAGACACCAGAGAATCCAGCCCTTTGCCACGCACACACAAGACATAACTGAAGAAAACCAGATTTCCAAATGTCTGCCTTTGGAATGATTCCTTTGCATAAAAAAAACCAAAGTGGTTTTATTTTTCTCTTGTGGTGTAACTTCAGTGATTTCATTTCTCATTAACTCTCCTTGGGATAAACAGCTAGCTGCATCATGTATCATAATTTCTGGATTCCCTCTGCTTTGGTCCCTTTGACATCAGTTTTATCCTGAGAACAAGTTGGAGTGGTCTTCCAATGCCTCCCGTCCTCTGGGCCAACCAGGTTGGGATGTGGCTGCAGGTCTTCCCTTTGTAAGTGGTTGCTGACAAGGCTGGTTGGGAGCAGTTTTGGGTCACCACGTGGTGCTGTGGTCAGTGTATAAACTGGTGGTGAAACCCCTGCCAGACCGAGGTGGGTTCAGGATCCTGCTGCAGTCAGATGGCGAGCAGTGGCCAGGATGTTGCAGTGACATTGTGCCCCTTGTGAGGACACAGTCCAAAGCTGTCAGGCAGCCTCAGTGTCCCAGTCTCAGGTACAGCATAGAGTTGCTGTCTCTCTGTTAGGAGTGGAGCCTGGATTTGGCGAAAGAGAAGTCATTTTGCTGTGCCAGAGAACAGGCTGTGCGACCTCCCTAACGATGGTGCGTACTGATTGAGACATGCTGCTAAAATTTGTTAGGATTGCTGTGAGGCAGAGCCAAGGAAGAGAAATGCTATTTAATAGGAGGAGGATTTTCTGGTACTTAATGCCACCGGGGTGTCAGAAGAGTTAATGGCAGATGTGGTTGTGAAAATGTTCTGTATTTTTAGACAACCTTTAATTAAGACACTTTGTATGTAGCAGCGACCAAATAATATGCTGCCACTTGAAAGCTGTCAGAAGGGAAAAAGTGTACAAAGCTTCTAGATGCAGCCCCTCTTTATTTTTATCTGAAAGTGAATTAGGAAACCTTTCCAGTAACAATAACTGTCCTTTCACATGAAATGATTTATTTAATGCACACTGTAAATACTTTGGGCATCTATATGGATTTATACTTAACCCCTTTCACTTCATGTTGTTTAATCTAACCTCATATTAAAAAGATTACATCTGAAAACTGAATGGGTTTTGTGATCCAAGCCTTTTCTTCTGAGACTAATGTTTTATATAATTATTTTGATACAGCAGATTGTATTTTTTTTTTATCTTTTCATAAACCTTTGTGAGGGGTGAATGCACCTTTCAGGGTTTTCGCTTGGGTTGAATTAAGAGAAAACAAATGTATTGAGTACAGTTCTATTTTGAACTTCAAGATGCCTTTCTTAACAGATTATTTATTTTCCTATAGGGTTAGAGAGATGCTAACATGACAGAGGGTTCTCTAATAGAGCACTAACTCTTACTTTGATGTAGCAGAGATATAACATGTATCACATGAGCTCAGGCTTGGATGGAGAGCAGTGAGGTTCAGTAAGTCAAGATACAAAAAATCTGAAAGAACTGTATAAGCATCATGTTGACATTCCTAGAATTTTGATACCCATCACTATTAGGATAAATGCACAGTAAATAGCAATTAGATTATTAGTTAGCCAATATATTATGCACCTTTACAGAATTATATTGGTTAATGTATTTAAACCGCTCTCAGCCCAGATTCACACGCTGCCATCTGAGGGAAGCAGCAGGCTAACCAGGCACTGCCCGTGCCTCGTTCGTTATGCAGCTAGCAGTATGCTAATGGTATGAACAATACCCACACAGGATGCAAGTGGAAGTCTTTAAGAACTGCAACAGCAATAAGTGTTCTGTGTGTGGATATTCATTTACAGACTCACTTCATCTCATGTCAAATAACAAAATCTCTATGAGGCATAATCAGGCCCAAACCAGCCCAGAACACTTTTGCCTTCTGCAGGGCTGCTTATATTCAGCTGAAAGTACACACGTGTGGAAATGATGGCAGATGTGCTCATTTTCTGGTTTTTCAATTCAGTTTCAGTGTGTCTCCTTCATTCTTCATGTTTTGTTAATTTTGTTGTTGGTGTATGCTTTGATATGCTAATATGGAAGGAGAACTTGCCAGCAGTTGCACAGGGGGGAGACAATCTTTAAGCCTCAAGGCTGATCAGGATGTTCCTATAAGTCCACATCACTGCATACTGAATGCCGTCCTGCTTTCTGCTGTGTACCTGCCACCGGCTCATTGATACCTTTTGTAACAACCTGCAGCTTACTGAAATAATTTAAAGAATCTGTATAATGCTATTAATATGTATTCTATGGCAACATGAGTGAAAACCACTACCAATATCTGTAGTTTGTGGTAATGCTCAGAGAAATTTATCTTGGCTTTTCAGGTCTAACTCTTCTAAGCTCATCTGCAAAAACTTACTAAAATGTTCTCGATTGCGGTAAGGATGAAGATGTCTGCATGTTTTCAAAACCAGAGGGGTCGTTGCGCATATGAGTATGGATTGATTTAGTAGTGTCCTCCATGTGAAGAACATGCAAAACAGCAGCAGAACATGTCCTATTGCTAAAAGCACCAAATTAGTATTTATTTTCTTTTAATTCAAAAGCTCCCTGTAGTTCAGTAAGCTCTTCATACTATTCAAACCTTATTTCTTTGACAGGCAGAGGACAAGTCACCTGGCTACCCTGTTTCCACAGGTGCTTTCTAACACATCACAACTTTGTAGTGGATTGGAAACCACAAGAGGAAGGAAAAAGAGGATCTGTTTCTCATGTTGTTTTTCAGAGAATATCTTCTAATACCCCTGGGAATGGTGCTACATATCTCAAATATCAGCATCTGAACTAAATCTGATGTCTTTGCTAGTACTGAATAGCACTCTATTCTGCTAGTATACCTATAAAAATGCTTGAATGCTGTTAGTCACAAAAATGCTGCCTCCCAAAATAGTACTTTAGGCAGTGATATACTAAAGCCAGAAATCAGTGGAATTAATAGTAGTGCAGGTGATAAAGATTGTTACTAGAGGCATGAGAATTTGCCCTTGAAAGGCTTTCTGAGCACCCTGTGTTGGCAGTTAGCAGCATTCAAGTGAATATTATTTCAGAAAGACATATTTGGCACTGAAGGTAGTGTCTTCTTTTGGACTGGCTCATAGAGTAAAAATCCATGGTCACAGCTGTAGGTACACAAGCCCTTCTTGAGGGCTGATACTTCAACCCTAGAGAAAAAGAATCAGTTTATAAAGTATAGTACTTTTATTTCAGTGGCAAAATATCCAAGCTGTTCTGTGTGCCTGGTCTCAAAGACACACTGGTTCCCTGTGCCCCCCTGGCTAGATCAAAACCTGTCCTGTAGGAATGACTGATGTGTGGAAAGAGGAGGAAAAATATAGACACATGAAAAACTGGAACAAAGAGACACTGTCCCTGCCAGGTTTGGTAAAAATAGTAGAGCTGTCACTGTCCTGGGCTGCTAATGAATTGTGATGGATTGAGATACTTCATTAGTTGTCTATGGAGGTGAATAGTGGAGCCCAGCACCTGATCTGTTACTTTGGTGTAACCAAGGGGTGTGCCTGTGCTTCAGTGATTGCCTCAGACACATATTCATGAGCCTTAATAGAGATATTTTGACAATGAGTTCACTGCAGCTGTAAAACCCACACAAGAAGCTGGTTAAAAACTTTAGTGATTAGCTTGTATTAAGCTGTTACCATCAGTTTCAGAGCTGGTTTAAAACTAGCTTTGATAACATCTATGGGAGTTGTGGTGTGTCTAGTTTAACTTATTACTAGTCATGCATGAATCTACGTAGCATTATAAAGGCAGGTATTTTTCCTGTTGTCACGTGAGCTGTGAGAGCAGAGCTAAAGGAAAGAGGAGCTAGTGGGTCACATGTTGAATTTTGGCTTCTCTAGCCAAGCACAGTCAAATAGCTTCTTAGAAGGTGGCATCTGCTTCAACAAACTCAATTACCTAGTTAAAAATGACTTCCAAGCTAGCAGCCAAGTTTAGCCTGGTGGTACTGAATAAAAAAGCTATTTATGCTGTTTTCCAGTATTTGTTCAATATCACAAATATCACAGAGTGCTCAGGCTTGACTCTTAATTGCTTTTCTACGCAGCTGAATATCAAAGGGCTGTGTGGCAGATTAATGTGATGAGTAGAAGCCCCATGGCTTGGTGTGCTTCAGCTGTAAAGCTGCTAGCAAGCCAATAAAGGGAGTAGATCCCTCCTGTGCTTGCTGGGTGTATGGCATGGTTGTAAGGTGGTGGGTTTTAACTTCTTCTTTCCTTCCTTACTTTACCCATTTTCATTTCTCTTTCTTTTCTCTTTGTTTTCTCTTTGGGCTGTATGGTTCAGCTGGGTGGTCTGGTGTCTTCTTTATGCTTTTATCTAGACTGCAGTGTACCTCTGAGGACAAACTTTCTGGCTACTCTTTATTCACCAGGATTTTATTCCTCAGAGGGATGCTGTAGTGATTTTTCTGTCAGGATGTTGCTATTGTAGTAGCAGAGGGCTGTGTCCTCACCAAGAAATGTCAACCCTTTGCCATGAGGCAGTATGTCTGCATCTTCAGTGCTCCTGATGTGTGCTATCATGATTTAGTGAAGAGATTTTGACAGGTGACAGCACTTCAGAGGGTAAGTTAAAAGCAATATGCATTTGCTTCACTAAACTGGAAACATACTTTTATTTCCTGAGCCTGCTAACAAAGAATTGCAATGACTAATCTTCATTTAGAGGTTTCAGTTTTACATTGCACATAGCTTATAATTTGAAATACACCCAGAGAGACTGACTGTGTGCTCAGTAAACCCCTTCATGGTGCCAGCCTGGTGATCAGTGATACAGTATGGTGTGTCTCTCAGAAGCAGGATCCTTGCTCTATCAGACGGACTTGAAAAGTGGGTATCTGATTGTGCATCAAGGTACATGTGTGGTGTATGTTTTTCTGAGTCAGTGTGCTGGATTGCTTTTTGTGAGAGGCTGCTGGGCTGGGTTTAGGACTGGTCCTCGCTGAGCACAGCTTTGGTCTCTGGCAGCTCTTGTGCTGCTGAGCCAGGGTTAAGACTGGGACTTTGGCTCGTAGGTGCTGGTGATCTGTGGAGCATTCCCGATGTCAGTGGTTTTTATTCCACATTAAGCTTTTGAAATTCCCTCTTAATAAATATGTCTTGCTGGATCCCCTCCCACAGCCTCTTCCAGTAAAGCTGAGATGCCTGGGAAACTAGTGCTGTCAGTCTCTTTCTTCCCCATATGCATAGGAACAGACCTTATTTTCACGTGGAAATAAGCAGACCTTTGCTGCGTCAGACAGAAGGCATCTTTCAGCTCTCTAGAGAAGCAGGTATTAGGAGATGCATCCAGAGCTGCATATATCTCCACCACAGCAGCTTATTCTCTGAGTGGTTTTAGCAAATGTGAAGTTGTCCATCCATGCCTTCTCCCCCAGGAATGGTGGCACAAACATGGTGGGTGAATAGAGTCAATCAGTGTAGCCTGTTCTTTGTCTTTGCCCTTGAATTTCTTTCTTGCCTTGAACAACATTTTCTCTCACTCTGGCACCCTTCAGCAAGCTCTTTCTTCTGTTTATGCTGCTTTTTTAAACTTTTTTGGCTGTCCGGTCTCCTCTTTGCCTACATGGAATGAGTAGTTAAGAATACTTTGCACAATGTTGTATTGAACTTCCTACCTTGTTGCTTCCAGGAAAAGCTCACCACCACCTTCTAAAGAGCTATGCCTATCAAGCACTGCCATTCTCTTCTCGTTATGATACCCAAAGTAACTTTGTGTTGTGAGGTCCTGGAAGTAGAGGAATTTCTTGTCATTATTTACCTGTCTGCTGTGAGTTGATGTTTACACAGGCATGTTGTATCAATACTACTCCTGGCCCGAGTTGCAAAATGAGACATGCTATACTTGACACAGGAACACAAGCTCTTCCATTAAGCATTCATTATTTGTGGTCACAGTCAGACAGATAAAGATTGACATTGATAACTGCCTGAGGAGGGGAGCTGTGCACCAGCCTTTGCTTTGCTTGCTGCTTTGATAATTCAGAGACAAGAAGGGAACAGCCACGCTAGCAAGTGGTGGCTCCCTCCTTGCATTAGCTGACAGGTGTTTGGCTGTCATCTTCCATTTACCTCTTCAGAAAGGCAACACTGGAAAGGAATTCCCATTAACAATTCATGTGTATTTAATTAAGTCACACCTAGCTGGTAGCTAATAGCCGAATCATCAAGACTACCTCTTCAACCAAATGAAACCAGCTTTAATGGTGCATTTTCCTTTCTAGTACCTCTTCCTCATTTGATGTGTATTTATTTTTAAAAACAATTGTTTGTTTATTTTTAATCTTCTCCATTTTTTTTGGCAGTACCTGAGTATTCCACATGTGGACCAGTATTCCACAATGCTGTACAGACAGGCTGTAAGGCAGCTCAGAAGAACTTACAAGATTAAAATGATATCTGTTACATCTTTCCTAATGTGGGCTGAGAGCTTTTTGGGGCCACAGCTTCTTTTTTCTATTCATTTATAGGGTGCTGGCTACAGCGGGTGTCTTGAGCTCATGTTTTATAGGAGCTACTGGATATACATCCCAGCACTGTGTTGTTTCATGGGTCTCTTGATGTATGAATTGCTGATCAAGGCTTTTTTAATTGTTTGAAAGAGCTCTTAGTGCTGCAGTATCTATTTATGTGACCTTTTTTGCTGGAGGCAAAATATCTATTATGTGCTTCTAAAAAAGTGACAACTGCACCGCTAGGATTTTTAAAGAAAGTGAATTTTCCAGCTGCAAAATTGTCCTTTAAGGGTAGTCAGGAAATGGGTGTCTAATCAGACTGCTTTGGAAATGCCAGCATTATATGGCTTATAGCCATCAAATGGGCTCTGTAGAAACTGTATGTATAGAATAGGCAGGCTGTGACTTACGAACCCAGGAATCCAAAGAGCATATTTGTAATGGGATTGTTTCTGGGAGGTCTTTGTCATCTTTGAGAGGTGACCATTGATGTAAGTAATTAGAAGTAATTAGAAATCTTGTGTTGCTCGGGGATGCTAGGTGAAAACGGGTTATTAAACAGGTTTTACTGGAAACTATTTATGAATAATTATCTGCAGAATAATCAGAAGCATTAAAATAAAAAGAATAGATATGTCATAAAAAAAAAAAAAGAGAGAGAGAAAGAGATGGGATCAAAAGGGATCTGGAATTAGCATTCCTCATTATTTGAATGCCAGAACATGCTTCTGTACTATTAATAGAAGTTAAAGCTGCTGCAGATTTTTTTGACTGAATTTCTACAGCTTGAAGAATCATAATCATCCTCAGGCTGAATGTCCCTTTCTTAACAATAGCACCTGTTTTACCTTCCTTAGTTTGTCTCCCAGAACAAAAAAGGTCCTGTAAGGTCATCTTCAGTGCTTTCCAGAACCAGGACATTTTTCTTTCGTTTACTCATCATAGACCAGGCAGAGAAGCTCTGAAATCTTTTGAAAATTGAATAGTGAGATTTTTTTTTCCCTTATAAGCATTTTACAGTACAGCATTTTATTTCTTGCCCTTTTTAATAGTATTTCCTTCCAAATACATTTTTTCGCCCTATGTAACATGTCATTAAACTACAGAGCATTTCAGCCTGGACTTTCCCCAAGCATTATGGGCTGTTCACAGCTAGCCCTGTGAAGTCAGCTATTATTCCTCATAGCAGGGTTTAAAAATAATTGCCCAGCTCCATTAAAAAAAGAAAAAAAGGCAGTTAGATAATCGTTTGTAAGGTATATTTATCTGTTACAGAGCTTGGGAATCATAAAGATGTATTTGCTTGTTAGGCCAAAACTGTGACTGATTTTTGTGTGCATGGAGGGTCCAGCAGTACACCCCATGGGTGCCCCCCTAGGGATGCTTAAATGGGAGCAGCCATGGGTGCACAATCCCACCTCTGCTCCAGGCAGCTGGCACAGGTGAGCCCTAGTTTGGGATGCATCAAGCTCTGGGGGCTTGGGCTGGTGCCCATACTGAGATGTCAGCTGAAGTGGTGGTGTTGGATGTGGGTGTAGTCATGCACCAACATGTCTGAGATGTACTAATTTGTGGAGTGGTTTTGGGAAGAGACCTTCCCAGAGATGCACTCCTGAAAACCTTGTGAAAGGATGATGGAAAGGTTAAGGAAGCCAACCCTAATTTTTGTGAATGCCATTGGGAAATTTTGGGTTACAATTTAACAGCTCTATTTTCTTTGAAGAATATAATTGCAGTGTGGATCTGATAAAAAGTCCACTGATGGAAAGGCTGCTGTTGTTTATAGTGAGCTCTGGTGGTGGTTATTTAAGATGACTTTCTTTTTTCCTCTCATATTATTAGTTAATTCTCTTGTTTTTCTTTGTAATTGCTAAGACAAAGTTGATGGGTTGAGTGGCACTAAATCATTCAGATGATATTTGAAAACTGTGTTTTCATGGGGAGGTGACGGATATTATCCTTTCCTAGTGCACTGAATTAATCCTAGAAAACTAACAAAAAATAATGTGATAGGAGGACATAGCCAGGCAGCCACAGTTGAGAACAGGTTATTTTACTTACTTGCCTTGTGATTCTGTTGTAGAAATATGGGGTCAGGTAATAAAACCAGAACACACTCCCACTTAAATGAATGGAGCCATTCATTTCAAGGACAGCTTCAGGGTTTTTTAGTCTAGCAGTGTAACTAACTGAATTCCCCAAAGACAGATGAATCAGTGAAGGAAAAATGTTCAGAATAAGGATTCCAGGTTATGTGCTTTAGAGTGTTGGTTTGGGTTTTTCAGTTTTGTGTTTCCTTTCTCTTTAAGTGTTGAGGCTAATTACTCTGCTGGGGGTGGGAGGTGATGGAGGGGGGAAACCTGGGTTTGGTGGAGAGGATCTTTGTGAATGCTTCCTAAAGGCTGCAGAAGCAGCTGATCTGCTAGAGCCCTGCAATCCTGAATTCCAACTAGATTCAGTAAAACATGGGCTGCCTTTTTTTGTATGTTTGGAACAGTCCAACAAGAAACCACTGAGAGACCAAAGTTCTTGTGGTCTAAACAATGAAACAATATTATTGTGCTTTAATATAATAATATTTTAGGATAACAATAATGAGCTTGTTTCTCCTCTAGAGGCAGGTCATAAAGATAAGCACTTGTGGAGCACTTCACTCCTTCCAAGTGCTTCTCTATTAATAGCATCTGTGATGCTGAAAGCAGATATAGAGAGCTCTTAACTTCTGTTTATTTCTACAGTAGGCTGGTCTTGACTGTGGGGAGACTTCTATGAAAGACTAGAAGAGGCTTCATATGAGCCTTTTCTACACTCAGGATAATGGTCTCTTTCTTAACAGGTTTTCAAAGGAGGGGAGAATGAACATATTTTATGGTCAAAATAGAGTGTTGTGGGGAAAATAAAGGTGTTTTAGGTGAGCACATCTTATGGGTATGACTCTCCTGATGGAAATTCAGTAGCAATACATAAACAGGACATTATCCATTGCAAATCCAAAATCCAAGCAGTGCATCATCCATGCCCTGTAGGACCTTGACTTTGCACTCTTTAATGATCATGGGGAGTTGTGGATAGTGTTTTGTGTTCTTGTCTATGAGTCACTTGGTCTGTCCCCTTCAACAGCAGAGAGCAGAGGGAGTTGTCAGGTTTTGGTTTTTTTTTGATCATCCAGAATGTAAATCAGGGAGAAGGCATCACTGTTCTTTTCCTGGAGTAAAGAAAAAGATCATCTTGTGCAGCAGAAGCAGAGAACAGGAGTTAGCAGATGGGCTCTCGCCTGCCGTTAGATATCACTGCTACTTCACAAGACAAGGAAGACACTTGGAGGCTCATCAGTATTTCCACACCACCCACCCACTCCCCATCATAAACCCTGAGTGCTCCCAGCTCTGGTTAAGTGCTCAGTTTGTCCTTAGTGAAAAGGTAGAAAGGGATTCTTCACAAAGGAAGAGGATTGTGGAGGACGTCAACCCTACATAATGTGTCACAGATCTGTTTCAAGGAATCAGCAAAGGCTTTTCTCTCAGCTGACGCTGCTGTGTAACCTGCTGTTCCTTCTTCCTGTCTAGCCCTTGAAGAGCTGTCTCAGTGTTTGTGGGCTTCAGGGTCTAAGATGGACTTGTATCTTTAGCATTTCCCAGGAAGTTCAACTATGACCTTCAACTGCTTGGCTTTTCACGTGAAGTTGAAAAGGCTGTGTTTTCTTTTCCCCTTTTGGGTATATTTCATTGTGTATATGATCCCTCTTTACTGACACCTCAAGATAGCTATGTGTCTGGGGAAGTATAAGTACAAAAATGAGTGAGAACATGGGGAAATAGGTGCTTTCACTTCTGATTGTGTTTCTGAGAGAGCTTTAAACATGCTTATTTTGTACCTACAGTCACCATAGCAGAGCAGTGATCCTTACCCAAAACTACGTGGTAGGGGTGACGTTACTGGAGCAAGAAGAATGAATGGGAGAGTGATTGCAAGGGCAAGGAGCTCAGCCCCCAGCTCTGGTCCAAGTCACTTATGTTTAGGTCATTCCTAATAAATGTTCAATATGTCTTTGAGGCCATCTCTCAGTGTTGGTGTCTCTCCAGCTTTCCCAGCAGCCTGTCCCTTAGTTTCCCTAGTCTTACCTTCATGAAACTTCTTTCTGTAATATCTAATGTTTTTCCTGCAATATTAACCCATTACTCTTTGTTTTATCTTCTTCACATGTGGTGAAAAGATTCTCCCCTTTCTCTTGGAAATGTAGAAATTATATGTATTTATTCATATCCTGGTTTCTTCTCATTAACCTCCCTGTTTCTGGTTTTCATGCTGTCTGTTCATCTCTTCAGCCTTTTTTATGTCCCTCCCTTCATTTTCCTTTGTCTCTTGAAAAATAAAATCCTCTTTTCAACAAAGAGAAAACCAACCAGAGGAAAGAAAACCCTGAATGTAAGATGAGTTTTACAAACCCTCCCGCTGCATCTCAGCCCTTTGTCTGTCTCCTCTGTTTAGACAGCAAGCTCTTCAGAGGAGGGGCTCTTTTCCTGTGTTTGTACAAGTGCTTAGCAGACTGAGGCCCTGATATAGCTGGGTTCCTTAGGGGCTATCGTAATGTACAATAATAATGAAACATATGTCGGTTTAGCCAGGAAAATACTAAAGCAACAGGCCAGTAGGCATTTTTTTCCCTTAATGGACCAGGTATTGCTTAGACAATGCAGACCATTTCCCCTTCTATCCCACTAATAATACGCTTCACTTCTAGAGGAAGTAGTCCTAGGGATGATGACGTGTTTTAATCTTTGTGGGCCTTATTGTTAGTCTAATTATATTGTAGACATTTTGAAGTATGTTACTGAAGTTTTTGCAAATCAGGCATTCAAGAATTACCTGTGCTTTAACCCTCGTGGGGCAGCAGTTGTGAGGTGGTGTTGGTGTGGGGCCAGCCCTGACTTCATGCATGGCCCAAGCGGTGAAGTGCATTGGCTTGGGCTCAGCATCCTGCCAAGCTATTTGCTTTATTGTTTGTTTTTTATTACTTCTGTTTTGGCTCACTGGCAGAGCAAGTTTGTGTCAGCTGGTAGAGCGTTGCTCAGGTGTTACCCTAATAGCTAGACACAGTTATTAGTCCATTTCTCACTGGGACCACCCTTGAAGTTATTGATCTGTTTGGTAGAAGGATCTGGTAGGTGTCAGCAGCTGTGGTAGTTTTGAAGGTAGTTGGAAACCCCAGGTCTTTATTTATTTATTTTATATTTTTTAATGTCACCACTTTTGTCTTATCATCAAAATATTTTGAGCAAAGTTGTAATTGTGTAAAAACACGTGGCAATGTTGACACCATGATGAAGCACTTTGACTTTTTTTGAGAAGTAACTTGGAATTTGAATTTCATAAATGTTTTTCAAAATGTAATGAATTAAAGCAAAAGGGATAAAAGGCAGTGTTATAAAGATACTGAAAAGATACTAAGATGCCCATGCTTTTAGCCAGAAGCTTTGTGGGACTCTTGGAGGTTCTCACCAGGCCTAGGTGAGCCTGACAAGGAGATGATCAATACTGATGTGGTCACCATGGCTGCCCTGCCCTGTCCTGGTCTGGCTCTGCTGGATGACAATATAAATCTGCTGGAGCTGTCTAAGGCTGCACCTCTCTGTTGTCAGAGCTCAGTTCAGCAGGAATCGTTGGAACAGGGGGAGGGAAATAGCGGATTTGCTGCTTGGTAAATCCTCCCTCTTCCCTCCTCCCGGTGGAGACATTTGTGATAATCATGGAGAATGCTACCACTTCAGCCTGCAATAATAACCACCGAGCAGCTCTCACACTCATAATTGCTTTACTGCCCGGGGGAGAGAGGACTGTTTTCCTTTTATCATTGTCTTTGGCGTTTGGTTCAGTTTTTCTTTCTTCTGTCAGTTAAATATTCCTACATATCATCATCTTCATTTCCCTCACCAAGTAACACATGGGGTTATTTTTAGGTGGTAGAAGGGAAGTGCAAAGCACCATGAGTTGGGGTTGATATTTATGGGTAAATTCAAACTGAGTATGATTGCATGGTCCTGTAAAGTGTGGATCTGCTTCAATTAAGAGAAATATTTTAGTGGATTTATTGTTGCCTTTAATATGTTTTTTTATATGTTCTTGTCAGAAACTAAAATAAAAAAAAAAGGTGCTACAGTTCAGTGTTAGCCTGTAAAAACATAAAAATCTGGCAGAGAAAGACCTGTCATCGTAACTTTCATCATGTTACAAAGCCTTACTTTGCCACATCTGCTCATTACATGAGACAGGCAAGAATTCGGAGCAGCTGAGGTCTGAGAAATTCTGTTGCAGAAGGTAACAACTGATTAAAAGGTCAGGAGATAGCTTCAGTGGTTTTTGCTATGGTCTTTGTGGTTCATGAATTTCCTCAATGGGATATTGGTAGGCTGCATTGCTGTATGTGTTTAGATACAGATTAGGCTGGGGAATAAATTACAGTGAGGTGTAAAATAAGTGAAATGTAAGTTGTGCAGCAAATGTACTTTTAAAAATGGTTGGTATGTTTTGTACAATAGAAGGGGAAAAAACCCCAACCTACCATGGCCATTTTGGGAGCACAGTGAGTGAGATCAAGCATGGAGTTTTAAAGTTAATGGTGCTGTGGCGATTCATCTTTGCCAATGAACTTGGCTATGGGTTCTAACTCTGCAACTTAGTCAATAAATGTGATTGTAGTTATTATGTTTACGAGTAGCTATGGATTTTCAGTCTGAAAGATCTTTGCTTTTGCTTTTACCATTATTCTCTTTCCATCTGAAATATAGTCTTTCTGTGAGAGCACTGTTTGGCTGCATCCTTTGTCTGCTGTAAGCTACCTCTGAAGGTGGTGCAGCTTCTGGGGGCTGTGGGGCAAGCAAAGGGTTGCCCTCCTCCCATCCTCTACCTGAGCAGCCTTTTCTGTTACTGATGGCTTATAAATTCTCTGCAATGGTTTTGAGATTAAAAGAATAATTTTGGTTTGGTGTGTAGTTTTTTTTTCTTCTTCTTATTATTTTTTTTTTGGGGGGGGTATATTTTAAGCAAATGAAGAAAAAAGTAGCTAACATAATCCAAGGAATCCAGAAACTGGATAGTCAAGAAAAAAATAAGTCTTGAACATTTTCTATGGTAGATACTATAGATATTGTTACCATAACAAAGATCAGAAAACAAGGTGCTAGTTATGTTTCCATCTTGTCAGATCATTTCAGAGGCTTCATACCTTGTTCGTAGAGGAAAAAGACTCTCTCCAAGGCAGTTTGCTAGCTGGCTTTTAAGGTGTTTGGCCTTTCTGAATCACCTGGACAAGTAACTTCACAGCTGGATGATGTAAAGGCTACCTATGGTTCCCCTGTAGCTCTTGAGTTTTAAATGAAGGTGTACATAGTCTGGGGTTGCAGTTGCAATATTCTCTAATAGATAACATTTTTAAATGTACAAAGATATATTTGGTATAAATATAGCTCACAGCATGAGGCACTGAATAAAACATTTCTCTTCACTCATCGGGGAGGATCATGCATAAATTACTCTTGGATCTGCTTCATCATTCAGGCGTTGGAGAGTCACCCCTAATTTGTGAAAACATATGGCTTATTCCACCCTTCCACACTGTGGATTCTTTCGAAGCATACTTGCCTGCAGTTCTGTGCTCACCATCTGGATCAGCCTTCTGCAAGTCGAGGTAATTGGGAGTTGCAGTAAAGGGGAGCAGGAACGTGCATTCCTCCTCCTCTGCTAAAATCAGAGGACATCTTTTCTAACTTGTGGCTTCATTACAGCCCTATGGACGCAATCTCAGAAAAAATTATTGTGGACCTGGCAAATAGACAGGTACTGAACCCTCCCCCCCCCATGTTTTAGCCAACAATTATAAACTGTAGAATCATTTAATGTTTTTAGGCCACAGCTTCATTAACTACCTAGCAACAGTGGGAGAAGTTGCTGATGATCCAGTAAGAAAATATTTGTGTCTCAGGCCTATTGTCCATTTTGCACCATAGATCATAACTTCCATCGACCCAGAGGTTTGAGCTCTCATTGTTCATGCTCAAATTTGATGGAATAGCAAATCATAGACTACACAAGCTACGGTTTGTCAGGAGTCTTCCACATGCCATGTATTACTAAAGCAGGAATGAAATATTTTTACCAGTTCGTCAATCTCAGTTGCTCAACAAGAGACAATTGATTATCTACATGGAGCATCATTTGAATTCCTATTATTTACTGTGGTTGCTCAGTCAAGTCAATGACAAATTAACAAGCCTATTTGTGTTCTGGTTCATTGTTTTGACTGTTATGATTAAGCAAGGACTTCTTACTCTGTTTTGGCTCAGAAAAGCAGTGTGAGGCTTGTTGAGGCCTTACTACTTGCTCTAGTGCTGGCTCCACATTACTCTGCCCTGGAGGGAGCCTCAGCACATGGTCAGAGTTGAACAGGCTGAACTCCCTAGTGCTTGCCTCAAGAAACCTGCAGAGGCATACAATAGGCATCAGCATTGCAAACCACTGAGGTGGTGACTGCGCCTCACTTTTATTGCAGTCCTTCAGCTATCTGTTCTTAAGTTTTGTACAAAGAAGTTGAACTAGTGCCTCATTCTGGGTTTGAATGAGGAGTCTGAACTGTTAATTTTTGCTCTGAGGCCCTCTGTAATGCCAGTGGTACTTTATCACTCTATTGTGGACCTGATCGTAACCTTCTGGTATATTCCCAAACAGGGAAAAACTTAATATTGGTTTAAGGCATCTTTATGCTATAGAAACTGGTTGCATCCTGAGGTTAGTAGCAATGGTAATAGTCAAAACCTATATTTTTAGAAAACATATTGCAGCTTTATTCTACATTGTTGTACTGGTACAGAGCCCCAGTGAAGCAATCTCTGTTCTTTTTGATAACTATAATATCATCCTGTTTCTGAAACAAGACTTCATATAAGTTATTCATGGATTAGTACATAAGTACAGAGCTTGTGTCCATCCAAATAGAAAACTATAAAGCTTCCTTATGGTACTTTAAGCGCTTAACAGTCCATGTACTGGCTATGTGTAAAGCACAGGGTCTGCAGTTAAACCTGCTTTCTCTGCCTAGCTTCTCCTAGGTGTATGCTTTTATCATCTTGAGTTACCAGCACCATTTTCCACCTACTGCTCAGGTGGCGGAACAGTGTTCATTCAAACTCTCTGCATGTAAATTAAACTGGAGTTTGCCTATTGCCTGTGAATCCAGCCAAAATAGATATTTAAGCAAGTAATGGCATATGGGGATAAACAGGGGTTGGGGTTTGTGATTCTTTCCAGATGGATGAATTTCTATTCTGTATGTTGGAAAGGGTTCCTTGTGGCCATGTTCATGTTAAATGATTTGTCAAGGTCTATCAAATGCAGGGAAGTGGCCACCTTAACCCTATGAGTTGCTTTGGAGTGATCCTTCTGGTTCCTTCTTTGCCACAGCTAAAGGAGACCATGTTTGTGTGAAGGCAAGCCTGTCCCTCTCACCTTGAAAGCCGTTGCTCTGTTTCCTTTGAAGACATCCCTGTGTGTTTTCTGGACATGTCTTTTATTACTGCTAGCTTGGTTTGACTCAGGTTTCCCTCTTTCAGGGCTGGCTTTTGGGTCCTCCCAGTTTTTGAGAACACTGAACATATATGAAGTAATGTATTACTTGCTTCAAAGTTGTGAAGGGTATAAAAATACTCTGCGCTGGCAATGTCTCTGAACAGCTTTCACAATTTCCTCTCCTCACCACCCCCACATATACTTTCTCTCTGGTGCGTTTCTGCAGTGATACTGTGCAGGGCCCTGCGTTGGCTTCAGTCAGCTGTGTCCTCCATCACCCAGCTACTCCTTCACACAGCTGTGTCCCCCAGGGCATCACCCATCACAGTCTGAGCTGCAGGTTGGGAGAGAGGCAAGTGCAATTATTTGGTGCCTGAGGACAGTGAGATCTTTTACTGCTCTGGGGATTCTTCATAGTACGTGAGCATGATTTCAGCCTGATATCCCAGGCTGAATATATTTAAGGGTATATATTAAGATTATGCCTGTCCTGGTCTACCCTCTTTATTTCCTTCTGTCTTAATCATAGTATTCAAAATGATTAAAACAGATTAAAATGCAAACCAGCACCATAATCAAGCAGAATGTAATAGCTGGTTATCATGAAATAACATTGGAATAAAAGATAAATAATTTATGACTAAGTCCCTTATCAACTTTAGATGGCCATAAAACAACACTAACTAGCTGCCGCCCAAACCTCAAGTATATGGATGGCCACATTGCCTGAGCCTGGCTCTTGTCTCCAGGCTCTGATCATGTTTCAAATTTAGAGATGCTCCATATGAGTTTCTTAGACAATCTTATAGCCTATGAGTTTTATGCATGTAGTTTCAAATTTCAAAATAATTGCATCTATATGGATCTGAAGATTTATAGATATGCTGAAAACGTTCAGTATTTTACAAATGCAAGTTTTTATTAATGAGTTTTCACAAGCCACATGTGTCTGGCTAGTCATACATTTGGATTACAGAGAGATATATCAGGGGGCAACAAGGAACAAGAGCTCATGCAAGGTAGGAAGGAAAACTCTGGTTATTACACTAGCAGGTTCTAGATTATTGGTATTTCTGAAAGGCTTTGACACCAGTGTTTTCAGTACTTGCAGAATACCTGTAAGAGAGGTAGGTCAGAGCAATTTAAAGTTCTTATATTATTATTTTTTTCTTTACTTTCAAGTTTATCTGAGCTATAAATAAGTATCTGTACCTCAAACATAAAAATGAGACTGAATACTTTTGATGAGCCTAATGAATATTATCTCTAAAAAGGGATGTATGTTCATAGATGTAAATGCAATGAGTTGAATAGCCTGAAAATACTTCAGGAATGCTTGAGGAGCTTCTTTCTGTTCATATCACCATTTTTTTTGCCATATGGATGAGTATAAAGGGAGGTTGATTGGAGAAGATGTTATTGTAATGTACCCATTAAGAAGGTTCCGTTGTTTCAGTGTGTAGATTGCATTTTCAAGATGATGTGAATCTAGTTTTAGCAAATGAGATGTATAGAAACTTCATGTTCTCCTTTCTTTTCAGCTTCTTCTCAGGCCCATGTAATTTTCAGGAAAAAGTTAGTAGCTTGTAGGGATTATAGCATATTGGTGAAGAGCAAAATTTATGTCTTCACCCATGTTTTAAATGGAACCAGCACATCTGATGAAAATGTCTTTTAGTGAGAAGGGTGAGGAGATCATAATTTAATTAGTGTACATGCATTCATTTTAAAAATATTCTTGAGCCTAAGTGTTCTATCAGTGTGTAAAGAATGCAATTCACTTTATGCTATGGAAAATCAAATGTTCTTCAACCTTGAATTTAAACCTTTTGTTTGGGTTTGCCTGTCAACAGTATGTCATACTGTTTTGGGACATGTACGGAAAGCCCACACCAGCATGCACAGCTTCAGGGTTGCTTTAGCAATGATCTGCAAGATCACCGATGATCTGCAAGACTGTGATGCTTGTCTTCCCTACCCTGGTGACCTTCGTCTGCTATAAGGAAAGGACATTCACTTGCTGAAACACATTTGGTGAAGGAAGGTTTTATGAATTGGCTAAGGCAGTTGATCAGATTCAATTTTAAGGGTGGTGTCTTGTACAAAACAATATTCTGGACATCCAGTTAAAATGGAGGAAGTTGGATTTATTTTTTCCCCGCACTGGATACCTTATTTGCTTCAATTTGCATGCTATTTAAATTTTTAAAGTTTAGTGTTTGTGATCTGTTTGCTTTTCCACTCCAGCTCATTTGCAAGCCGATAAGGATGTTGCATTCTAAATTTGGGAACAGTTTGATTTTGATACAAAAAGTAGATCGATTGCAATTCCCAAGATGAGAGCATGGTTACTAATTCTATTGGGTATCTCAGAGCAGTTTCTTGCCAGTGAAAGGACTGTATCTTTTTTGCCACAATGAATTCCATACATTTTAGCGTGCACATCTGTAATTTCTTTTTGCTTTGTTTTTCAGAGTATACCTCTTCTAAAGTCTTTTGAAGGCACTGATTGTCTGTGTTGGTGCACACCAACCAATGCTAGATTTCTTGGCAGCAAGATGTTATTCATGCTATGTGTATAAGCTCCACATTGTCTCTAAAGACAAGATAGGTATTTGTCTTGAGATTTCAGCTGAGAGCTGGGTTTTGGAGCCAACTTTTAGCTTTTAAAAGCAAGGCACATTTAAAAAAATTCTAACTGCTATTTAGAATAAATGGTAGCATTAATTGCAGTCAATTCTCTATAAAAAGAATAGGTTATCACTTAATTGCATTTAAATTTGTAATACAAAAATGTATCTTGATTAAAGAAAGAAATCAGGATAATTCTTTTCTTTGGTGATGAGTGAAATTTATACAGAAAAATCACATTATCCTGTGGAGCTGTCGTTGGCTTCTTCCTGTAGTTGGTTCTCAGTCTTCAAATAGATATTCAAACACCGTACTGTCATTTAAGCTTTGGATATTTTTCTGTCTCAGACAATAATTCTCTGCACCCAAAGTTGAAAGCTTTCCAGCTTTATGCAATCTCTGTTCTGTGGGGGTGCAAGTAGGAAGCAACTGTATAAATTGGCATGTATATTTCTTCATGGTATAGTTCACAATCAAGTGGAAATTTCAGTTTTGGTTTGTTTTTATTTTTTTCTCTATGACTGATTCAAACCCTTGCTTAGAAAACCCAAGTGTTAATCCCGGAGGGGGCAGGAAGGAAAGGGCATGTGTCCCAAAGCCCTGCTAGGGAATGAAAGGTGCTCAACTGAATTATTTTCTGAAAGATTGAAACCTGGTGTGTTGTGTAAAGTCTAATTTTAGACCACATTATGCTGCAATATGGTATCAGATTCAAAGAGCAGCAGGTGTCAGAGAATCTGCTAGCTGACACTCCATGTTGCAGCAGAAAAGCTTTATTAAATTCATTTTCTAAGCTGCAAATAGGACTCTGACATGGTGTGAAATTCAGCTAGACTGAACTTCTTCAGCCCCTGCTCTCCCATGTCATGGATTTTCTGTGATCGCCCACTGTGATCTGGCTAGCCCAAGTTTGGAAATGCTGGCTATTAGCTTTAGCAGTAAAATTCTTTGCTTTCAAGCACTGTGTGCTTCCCACCTGCAACCTAATGAATCCTCAAGGGGGTCTGGAATGAGACAAAACCCAATCCTGAGCCAAGTGAGAACAGAAAAATCTATTTCATGCCTTTCCCACAGGAGATGGGTCTAATTCACAGACAAATATTTTGTGGTGGGGTTGGGGTTATCTGGATGAAACAGCTATTTTTATTTTGAATATTTGAAATGCAGCTACACTGTAAATTCCTGTGTATGAGATGCTTTCCTGAAAATTTATAAGGTTGTCAGGGTGGAGTTATAAATTGTGCCGACACAACTTATAATGGCCAGGCATTTTTAATGCATGCTTTCTATACGAGTCCGTGAATGGGCAAACCCATGCTGGCATGAGGAAGTACTCTGCTCCAGCTCCACTGCAATGGGCTTTGTGCTGCCACTGATCCCGATCTTGATGGAGACATATGCATTAGCTCCGTGTCTGTGCTTCCCAGCAGCAGGAGCTCAGTATCGCGCCTCTGCAGTGATTGCCCTCCAGTTCTCCCCTGCTGCTTGAGCTGGCTGCAAAGCAGTGGCTTAGCAGCACATGGGCTAACAAAGTCTTCCAGAGATGGACAGATAAGAGGGAGGAAATGTCTGCAGTACTGCTAATTTTGCCTGTGTAGTGCCCTGATTTTACCTGTAGCTGTTGTGTAAGGGGAATTCAGTAGCCATAGCAATAGGGATAGTGTTATGAGAGGGCTTGCCATTCATTTTAGGCTGCTCTGACTGGGTTTAAACATTCCTGGAAGTGTTGGGAAGCAGCAGAGGAGATCAGAAAAGAATTATCAAGGCTCTTGGAAGCCTGTGGAATTAATTTAGAGAGGTCCCCTTGGACAAAGCAGTGTCAGGTAAAGAGTGTTTTATACAGGTCAGATGTGATCAGCTGGGCATTGCTGGCAGTCCCAGGGAGTAATAGAATACAAATGAAAATAGGATGTTTAGAGTGTGAGTTAAAGCCCGTTCTTCCTCTTTTTTGGGGTGGTGGGGGGCTGGGAGGATTCTTCCCTGCCTCTTTTTTGGAGATAATTCCATATCTGATCTCATAAAGAGTGAAGATATAACATGCACAGGACTATTTTCTCAGGTTGCTTATAATTGACAGGGTTTCTGTTGTATTTTAGGTTCTTGCTGGGAGCCTGGATTGCCTTTAGCCAGTCTGCTTTGCTCTGAAAGGTCCTTGGCAAAGGAAAGGGTATAGACATAAAAAACTTCAGGAAAGAACTGGGAGATGTGGGGTTTGCATATAGACCCCTTCACAGGTTGAATGCCTGATGGCTTCTGTGAGTTGTGCAAGATCCCATTTTGGGGCAATGCAAGGTGCTGCTTTTTGTCATCTATCTCATTCACATTCTCACCCAATAGCCTGGCAATGCACGGTGTGCACTCACTGACTTTGGTTGCCAAAAAACAGCGAACCAATAATTTTGGTTGTGTTTTGAAGTACAGTAGTTGTACTGTGACAAGCATTCCTAGATCAAATACATGGGAAGTGTGGCTAAGCAATGACCTGATCCAGGGCTGGAAGATCAGCCTATTGGCAGTCAGATGGACAGGGACACCTGAAAAGTGGTTTTGGCCTTGTAAGCAGCACAGGGATGGGAGCTGAGCTGTGTGGAGTTAATTTGAAATGTGAAAGTAGGGCAAAATGGCCAGGTCAGTTTGTGGGCAATCACAAATAAGTTTGTAATAGGCAGTGCAAACCATTCACAAGATTTTGAAGCTAGATTCAGTGTAACTGTGTTTTCATATGAATCCATATTGATTTTTTTTTTCTTTAAATAAACCTAAAATTCTAGCCAAATTCTCAACTGAGGCTTTAAATATAAAATTAAGAACAATTTTGTTGGATTCTAAGAGAACCCTTCAAATTGTTTTCAGTATCTCCACTGGGTTCCCACTACACAAAATGCATTTGAGTATTTAAAAGAAGTAGTAGCCAAAAACGCCAAGCACCTACCATTTGACAGCCATTCTTAGAAAGGGTGTCTGAAACGTTGATTGCAACAGCTGTATTTTATTCTAACAGGTAAAACTGCTTGTATTTGGGACAGAAGTTTTTATTTTGTTCCTAATTTTTTACAAGGAAACAAGACTTCAGCCTAGGCCCAGCATCAGTTCTTTGGAGAAGGCAGGAGAGCTCTAATTCAATTTGTGGCACTGCTGTTCTTGTGCAGAAGCCATCAATATCATCATAATGTGTTTTCAGACCATATTATGTACAGAAAATCTGTGACTTCATCTGAAAGGTGACCTGTAAAGGAGACTTTAAAATTGGCTTCTACCACTCCTTTTTGTTTTGTTTTTCCCTTTGGGTTTTAAAAATGTTGTGCAAAGGTCTGTGAAGCTTTGAATATGCCCAGCTTTCTGCTTGTGGGTTTCTTTGCTATTATATTTAAAAACAACAGGAATACAAAGCCTGCTTTTGCTGCCCTCCCCCTCCCCTTCTTTCCCTGGTCAACTCCTTGGGGATTTCAAGGACAGGAAAGTGAAACATGGCTTGGAGATTTGGAGGCATTTAGGCTTATAAAAAGAAGGGCTTTCTTCTAAGTGCTTGGACTCAAAAGGTATTAGTGGAACAAGCAGAATGTTAGACCTGAACCAGCCTGACTTGACATTTCTTCTTTCTAGTGCAACTTTCACAACTTTCATGTTTTCCTGTAGTCATAATTACATTTGTTTTCATGGGGATTTTTTAGGACAGAAAAATTATTAACTTCTAAATGTTAAAATATTTCCCAACTTTTCATTTATTTATTTATTTATTTATTTATTAGTTTCTTCTCAAATCAGTTTGTATGTCAGATAAGAGGAAGAATGTATTTAACTAATTATGAAGAGAAGATTCCAGGATTCCAGAAGCTGTAGGTTAGGAGCAAAAGTGAAATGAGCAGCAGCTCCACAGCCTTTGGTACAAATACAAAAGTACGTGGCTTCACAAGTTATGGTCCCTGTGCTGTGAAGGATTCAGTAGCTGGGCAGCCATGCTGAAAGGGAAACCAGTGCTCTGCAGCTGATCTAGTTAAGAGAAGTTGAATGATGAAGTGCAGCAGGAGATTTACACTTGAAATCAGATGTGACTGGTGGTTTAGCATGCAAACATATGCAGAAGAGAGTAAAACCCAGTTGTTATGCCAGTGGTACCTCACACCAGCAAGGTGATGGGGGAGCAGCCAATCTGACTTGCTGCTTGTTTTGGGATCAGGCAAATTTGTGTGCAGGAGACTCTTGCTGGTCTCAATCGCCTGTTGTGTTTGAGGTGCCTCCTGAAAATGTGTTGGCTGGGAGATGTGTGTGAACAAAATTGCTCATCTGGCTACAAGCTTGCTTTCTGCTTATGCCTTGGGGGACTTAGAGGAAAACGATATCTAGGAGCAGACTGACATGAAAAAGCCCATGGGTCATACCTTGTGTTCCCTCTGTGTTATTTTGTCTGCTTGGTTGTGACACTAACTTGATGAATTTTAATTGAAAAAGAAATCTTTTGGTGGAAGCATATTCTCAGATGGGGGAAGTATAAATTACAGAATAATTCATGGACTAGTTGCAGCTCTTGAGAATTCAGCTGGTCTAAATAATGTATGTTTATACATATAAACTGTGTGTGTCCCTGCATATTTTAAATGTTTGATTGTTTCACATTAATAAACAAGTGAATAAATGCTGACTGTAGAATACTGTAACACTTGCCATTTTGGTTTTAATTTCTCACTATTATTATGCATCTCACACAAATTTTTCTCTGGTTTTCATACCTGCAATTTATTGCTGGCCTAAACCTGTAGGCAACAGACAGCATCTATTTAAAGCCTGAAGAGCATCAGTAGAGACAGAGCAGCCATCATCCCACAGCTAATTAGGGATAAGAAGCTGTGGAGGATACAGTGCTGCCTCCTCCTCTGCCTGCCTATCTGCTGGGCTTGCTCTATTGCACAGATAGAGCTGCTTGTACCTCATGGAGAATAAAATTGCATGATAGATTTTCAGTGCCTGGCACTCTGGCTGGGCTGGCGACAGGGCAGTCCCAGCTCACCGGCAGAGCCAGACTGCAGAGAGGCTGCAGGGCTGCTGCTGGCAGGGGGGGGCACGTCTCCAGCTTGTGCAGACCTTGGCCTCCTGAATCTGCCTTTCTGTAAGTAAAGGAAGAGTTTCTCTTGGCTAGAACAGAAAATAGTGTGCCGTGTTTTGCAGTGCGTGTGCACATGCATCCAGATGTCATAATAATCACCAGCTTCTTTAAACTTGGGGTGAGGAGGAGTTAAACAGATAGTGAATATTTGTATGTGTAACAGAGCTTCTGCACGGTGGTAATCCAGTCACTCAGATGCCCAGGCTGCTAATGGTTTGCTTCTCTGAGTGTGTTTTAGACTCAGGCTGTCATCGACTCTGAAGCAGAGACCCTGAAGATGAAAGAGGGTTTCAGAGTCCAGCCGTGTCAAAGGCTGCTGCTGTGTGTGTGTAAGTATTCAGCCTTGTCTGTTAGGGCTACCTGACCATGACTGTGCACATCGTCCTGTGTGTTCTTCTATAGCTACACCTACGTGTGTGGATCTGATAGTGTAACCAAGAGGAATATGCTAGTGAATATAAGAAAAATGATGAGTTTATTAGAAAATCTGAAGTAGGGATGAAATGAGAAGATATCTGCAGTTCTTGATGCATACTTGCAGGTTACGTGTGATCTTTGAGAAGGCCTGAATAAAGCAATGATAAATGATAAGCAGCTGGAAGGAATCTCCCTCATGTAGGCAACCTGCACATCTCACTGCTTTGTGCTGCCAAACATAAACAGAGAAAGCTGCAGCACAGGTGAAAATGCAGGAGCAAAGCACAGCCACACATGTTCAGGCTGCTTTTGAAAGATCAGGAAGGAGCCTTCCTGCTGGGGTTTTGCTTGGCCAGTGCTATGTGGAATCACAAGTTGTTGCACAGGTAGAAACCAGAATGCACTTGTATTGCAAAACACTGGGGTGACATGTGGGGAGCAGGGACAATGCTTTCTGAGGTAATTGTCATGGGTTCAGCAGTAGCAGTCATTTTTCTCCTTCTTGGTAGCTGGTTTTTGACTTGTGGCCTGAGAACAGCGCTGATAACACCAATGTTTTTAGTTATGGCTCAGTGATGTTTGGTCTGGCCAAGGACTTTTGAAACCTCATGCTCTGCCAGGGAGGAGGGGGAGCCGGGAGGAAGCAGAGACAGGACACCTGACCCAAACTGACCAAAGA
>JAOEHY010011927.1:0-19293 GCA_025447955.1 Psilopsiagon aurifrons
CACAAGCGTGTCAAGGTCCCTCTGGATGGCATTCCTTCCCTCCAGTGTATCGACCAAACCACACAGCTTGGTGTCATGGGCAAACTTTCTGAGGGCGCACTCAATGCCACTTTCCATGTCACTGCAAAGATGTTGAACAAGACCGTCTGTTTTCTGTTCCTTATTTAATGTAAAATGTTATTTGAAAGTCACATAATTGTTCTAATTATTTTTTCAGTAGAGCATTTACTGGGGGTATTCTTTTTGTGCAGCCTACTCTAGTATCTTAAGAAGAGTTCTCAGTAATTTCACTTGAACCATAAAATTAAATTTGCTATTTAAGGAAAATTCTAAGTGGCGTTTTAACTTGTGCATGTCAATTTATGCACCTATTTTTGGATTTTACTGATGGATCTGTTATATAGAAAAGGTATGCTGCACTGCGATTGCTTTGCTTGACAGTTGCAGGTAGGAATTTTCTACATCCTACATTTTGGCTGACCTCAGGGTGTGAAGGCAGCCTTCACTATGAGAATGTGTAAGACTGTCTGGGGGGATTGAAGTTACACATCGTTCTTCCATGGCTAGTAGTTACGGGTATGTAAGTGCTTCTGTAAATTGGACACATTCCCCCTGTCTTTAATATCTATCGTTTGGTCTTGCATATATTTGACTGCTTACTGGCTTAAATCAATACAATTTTCAGTAAAAGTAGTAACACCTGAATTTTGTATCATGTTTCATTTGTAAACTTGGCCTGCCACACAAATAGAAGTCATCATTGCTCACATTTTGTAAGTCTGAAAAATAATCCCCTTTTTCTCAGTACTGTGGAGCACATTCAAATATTAACCAACACAGAAGTTGAATTGTGGTATAAGCTTTAAACCAGCAAGTTAAGATTTAAGAAGAAAAAAAAAAAAGCCCTTAAGGCTGTATTTCACATTTTATGTAGCTATAAATGAGACAGATGACATAGTCATTATATAATTTTGAAGGACAATCTATTTCTACAGATCAGGGCCTATGCCTATTCAGAACTGGATCCATGATGTAATTTCAAATAATGAAATTTCAAGTATATCGTTTTCTTCAGAGCATTTGTGGACTGTCAGATATGTATGTTCTCATTACAAATCATCAGTTTTGAATCATATTCCTGGATGTACCTTAGCTTTCCTGAACAACCTTTTTAAGTCAGAGGAGCGCACTTTTTTTGATAAATGTTCTCAGCAAAAACGAGATGGTTTTAAAGTCCTGGAGAATTTTACTGCATAATCCATTTTGATGTCAAGCCAAAGCTATGGTTGAAGCGTGTATTTTGAGCATATATTTTCCTATATACTTCATGTAGAAAACGGTGAAAGCATGTATTCCCCTAACCCTTGCTCCTTAAATTCTGTTTGCAATCAGAGGTAACTTTAGTCTTATTGCTAATTTGTAGTCTACACTGAAATATCTATCTCCTAAACACCACAGGAGTGTCTTTTTTCTTTCACTTTTTTTTTTCCCTAATGAAGGTATCATTTATTTTTAGATGTTGAACATTCAGTGATCTTTTTTTCTTATGGCAGTAGAAGCATTCCCAGCAATTAGTTACTGTGAGGAGATTTGTATCACAGCCTGATACTGACATTTGACCTTGCTAGAAAGAAATGAGGCAAGAGAGTAATAAATGAAATAACAAACATTTCCATACTCATGGGACTTTTTATATGTGTATTCTAGCCTTTTTGTAGACAAGTGTTCTGTTTGTCCTTATGAATAAATCACTGAAAGTGTATGATTGAATACTTTCTTTTTTTTGACTAGCTGCAATAGATAGCATAAGGAAAAGCTTATTAAAAGAAAAGAAAAAAGTTTCTAATATTGTTGGAGTTTTTTTGCTTTGTTTTTCATTTAGGTGCACAATTCAGTAGATAGCCATTGAAGTGGTGTATTTCTGGCAAAATAGGTGAGCTAGCATTTTTTGGATTATTCGTATTCTGTTGAGACACATGGTTTTGTGTTGTACGTGGCTGGCAGCAATGAAGCATTCAGATAACTTGTGGAGTAACAGACCTGTGTTGGTTAAAGGGCTGTCCCCTTCTCAAACTGCATGCATAATTTGCAGCATTTCCTTTCTCCTGCAAGAGATTTTTGCCATTGGATATTATTAGTCCAGTTAGTTCCAAGTGTGAGACACAACTTTTTAAACTGATGTGTTCCCTGTCTCTACAGCTGTAGCAATTTCAGCTTTGATTACTTTCCAGCCTTTGGTCAGTTTAGGCGGCTTTGTAGATTCTTGGTGAGCTGTAACTAAGCAGTATTTTTTTAAAGCTTGTTTGTACGATGGTGGTATCCATGTGGTAAAGCATTATTAAAATGTATCTCTGTCTTCCTTTACATTCCACATTTTTAAAACCTTCCATAACATCCTCCTGTGATAGTGATGGATGATTGGTTTCTAAACACAATAAACACAAGAGCTTCTAAACGCAGCATTATTTTTGGCCACTGAAAGATAAAAGAAATACTGTTTAAAGCCATCTAAAATAAGTCATTCCAAAGAACTTCTGTGTTGAAATCTTATGGATTCACTTTTTTTATCCCAGAAAAGTAGCTATCATCATACAATTGTTATCACAAATAATGAATCCAGTATCATTTACACAATTTAGGAAAATTCTGTACCATGCAAACATCCTGTCAGTGGATAAGGTTGCCCAGAGAAGTTGGGCAGCCTCCATCCATGAGGGTTTTCAAGACACAGATGAGCAAGCTAGTGTATTTTCATAGCTGACCCTGCTTTGGCTTGAGCTCTCTGAGCCCCCTTCCAACATCGTTTACCCTTTGATTCTGTGAAATTCAGATAGGTCAGCTGCTGCTACTGAAAATTAAGTATTGTGCTGCTCTCTTTTAATCAGTGGTACTTTCCAAGAAGACAGCTGAAGTGGGAGGACACGAGGAAGAGGAGCATGCGAAAGCAAAAGAAACAAGACATAGTGCATGAAACCTGTCATCCCTAAACACTAAGATTTTTCCAGTTGCCTTCTGATGTTAGGAGAGTATAGTGGCCCTAAAATGTTGCTGTTCATCAGGCAGGCATAGGGAATTCATTGATTCCCAGTTTGTGAAAGGATGGTTTGGCTGGTCAGTAGTCAAGGTGTGTTTTTGCAGTCCTGGAGTAAAAGTGTGTGCTGTCCTTGAAACTAATAGGAATAGAGATCTATCTGGAGAAGGGTGGCAAATTAGTTCTAGGTACTAGGAAGTGATATACTGAGCTCAGAGAATTTGCTGCAGAATGTCTTCCAGAAATCCAAGAGAGGAAAGACCTGTAAAATCGGTAAACTGACTCTTTATTTGATATGCATTGAGTTACTTTCTGAGATCTTTAAATACAATTTTTAGCAATTCTCATTTAGTTTTGCTTATGAACAGTGTTCACAGTTTACTTTTATTAGCCCCCCAGCTTAATACTAAGCATTTCTCTTGTAAACAGGAGAGCAGTTGGAGGCCATGCTATGGAATATTTAGAATAGCATAAAACTTAATTTCCCTTGGTAAGAAGGGTAACAGTGCATGAAAGTTCTTTGGAACAAATGGTTTTCACATTCTTTTGTTTGTTTGTTTTTTAATGTGTAAGGACATCTGCACAGGCAGCAAAGAGTTCCCAGGGGTTTGGTTGTGGGGTTTTGCTTTTTCGGTTTTTGTTTTTGTTGATCACTCTTTGTTGCCTTATTTTTAGTGCAGTTACTAATCTCTGTATAGTGTCTGTGGTAGCCCTGGTCTAGCAGGATAAAAAGAATGACAGGAGGGAAAATAAACAGATTGATTTTATCCACTCTCCCACCCCTCCCCAGCTGTTGGAGACACTGGGATAACTTTCTGAGTAGGAGGGGTGGCCTCGAAGGGATGCCCATAACCCGAAAGAGTTGTCTTGGTGTCTTGTCTCCTGACAGTATGGGAGGTGCCAGTTGATCCATCCTGTAATTCTGGTGGTTGTGTGCTTTGAGAGTGTGAAGCTGTTTCTGTGTTTGCCATCACTCTGCTTTGTATATCGGAATAGATTAAAATATCATAGAATCTCTTATTTATTAGAGGATAAATGTGGTATAGACGTTTTGATATCTAGTCTGAGTCTTTGCTCAGGCTTTACTTTTGCCATTTACTCTTCGTCTGTGTCTGTACTTAGGAGCCCTTTTATTTTCAGCATGAGATAAACCTGCCAGAGGCTTTTCAGAATATTTTGCTATCTGAAACAGTGAGATCAAGTACGCTAAGGTACTTACTGTGTGTTACACTTAGCTTCTCAAGGTAAAAAGCTGTCTTGTCTGTTTGCTAGAAATGCCTGGTATGATCTCTAACATGCTGTCGTTGATAAAAGAAGATAAAATGTCTTGAAGTTTGCAATTTGAATAAAGATTTTTCATTGATCCAGGTGAGAAAATGTTTGAGAGTTCTATATTGCATATTAAAAAGTTTAAATGCCACTGTCTTAAAAGGAAAGTAAAAAATGAGTGCTTACATTGGTTCTAAAAGCTGAATCTTGATGTAGTACCATGCTCCTCAGAAGTCTTGGTT
This sequence comes from Psilopsiagon aurifrons, assembly GCA_025447955.1. Lineage (NCBI taxonomy): Eukaryota > Metazoa > Chordata > Aves > Psittaciformes > Psittacidae > Psilopsiagon > Psilopsiagon aurifrons. The sequence goes on from JAOEHY010011927.1 coordinate 4,543, forward strand.
GGACTTCCCGAGCATTGTGGGAAAAGACTTTCAAGTTTTATTTTATTTTGTTTTATTTTATTTTCCCATTTTTCTAAAAAGCACTTTAATGAGAGAGATTGACTTCCAGTTGGTGAATTCTACATCATGTAGTGAGCATTATCTTTGGTGAGTTCAGAACTAACTTCTTAAACACTTCACATGTTCAAAAGTGACTGGGCAGAATTCTTGAGTCTGGGTGCCTGCAGAGGGTGACTGGGTAGTTTGGTTTTGGAAATTAGTTGTCTGCTTCTGTGGGTAACTGTTGGATGTTGGCGTAAAAATTCCTTTAGTCATTTTCATGGCCAGGTTGGACAGTGCCTTGGGTGACATGGTCTTGTGTGAGGTGTCCCTGCCGATGGCAGGGGGTTTGGAACTGGATGCTTAGCTTCCGTGATTGGGCATTTTCAGGGTGGTGTGGCCTTAGGCAGAACATAGTGAGCATATGCAGGAACAAGCTGGTTCCCAGCAAGAGGAGCAGGATGCTTTCAAGGGCACTGAAAGGATATTCAGGTTCTTTAACTCTTCCAGAATCTACTTCCACTGTAAATAGCCTGGTGGGGGAGCAGAGTGTATGGGGGAATATCTTTTCCAAAGGTTGACCCCACCATGGAAAGGAAAAAGAAAGATGTGTAATTGCCAAAAAATTCCGTTATATGCCTCCCGAAGTATAGAGGTGATGACCACACTGAGGATGCATACCAGCCCACTTTCATGATCAGTGAGTCTGTTGTATTACAAGTCATTATCATAAAGTACAGCGAAGCAAGAACCTTAGCCCAGGCCCCGCAGCCGATAAACACAGAAATGACAAATACCGGCTGAAAGTAAGGTATAACATGCTGAAACTCTAAGATCAAGAGCAACAACTTCGAGAGCCAATAAATCAGCATTGTGATGAACCACTATTAATCCGAAAAAGTGAATGCTTATCACAAATATGATTAAACACATTCTGGTCAGATTTGTCGTTATCTCAACCCTTTGTGCCCCACATTGGGAGCCGCAAAGAAGTGTTGTGGTTTAAGCCCAGCTGATAACTCAGAACCACACAGCCGCTTGCTCACTTTCCCCTTTTTCCTCCCTCTATTCCCAAAGGGATGGGGAGGAGAATCGAAAGAATGTAACTCCCACAGGCTGAGATAAGAACAGTCCAGTAACTAAGGTATAACACAAGCCACTGCTGCTGCCATCAAGAATAATAATGACAAGGGAAACAACAAGGGAAGAGAATTGAACTGCTCACCACCTGCCAACCGATACCCATCCTGACCTGACCAGTGATCTAACCCTTCTGGGTAACTGCCCCCAGTTTATATACTGGGCATGACGTGCTGTGGTATGGAATAACCTCTTTGGTCAGTTCGGGTCAGGTGTCCTGTCCCTGCTTCCTCCCGGCTTCCCCTCTTCTCTGGCAGAACATGAGGCTCAGAAAGTCCTTGATCAGACTAAACATTACTGAGCAGCAACTAAAACCATTGTGTTATCAGTGCTGTTCCCAGGCCGAAAGTCAATAGCAGAGCACTGCACCAGCTACCAAGAAGGAGAAAAATGGCTGCTACTGCTGAAGCCAGGACATGGAGTAACACACATATCTCTGGGCAGCACAAACTCTTTTATTTTTTATTTTTTAAAAGCAAAGGAATTGAACAGTTTAGAAACCAAGTACATGGCAGCAACCAGTACATTAGTCTTTGATGGGGTGGGCAAGAAGTGAGGGGGGCATGCATCTGTGAAATACCTTTGGTACCTGACAAATTCTCCCTGTGCTATGTTGGAGTCTAATTCTATTAATGTTGTGCTTGAACTCATGCAAGCTGCGAGTTTAATAACCACAGTTGGTCATCTGGGTTTTGGGAGTAATAGCATATTAGATTGATGGGAATTACACTCAAAATTTCCTTCTCTTGCAATAGTTACAATTGATAACTGTTCTCAGTATTGTTTTCATAACAATTGTATATCTGCTTTTCCTTATTTAGACCATGTTTCTTTAGCTTATTTTATGATGATGGGAGATGATAGGGGGATCACTCTAATTCTGTCCTGATAATTCAGGGATGTCTTTCACTGTGTTTAAAATCATGTCAGTTTCTAAGGGGAAAGTAAAAAATCTTTTTGGGTTGCTCTATCTTCTCTGCTCAAAAACATTGCTGTGTGCAGTCTCTAGCTTGCTTAGTGAGCTCAGAATACATGGGTAGTCCTGTCCTTCGGATGTGCAAAATGAAAGTTGCAGGAAACATACACATTCATATGAAAATTAGTTCTGGCAAACTGTCTATCAAAATACCACTTTTTAATGCCAACAGTATCAGAAATATGTTTGCTGCTTTCCTGCTCTGTGGAACATGCGAATCAAAGTTACGGGTTATCACACTGAAGACATTCAAGACAGTAAAGCTAACTGTAATTGAAAGCATATTTATATTAAATGGCAAATATGCTCATTTTTAATATACAGAAAAGCATTCATTAGGAAAAAGTAATTCATTTCTTTTGAATGGAATGCAAGTTTAATTTTCAGAACATTGCCTGGGGCAATGGTTTGACATATTCTTGAAACCCATCTGATTAGTTCTAAGAATTATACTGAGAAATGTCACTTACTATGGAAAATACCTGTTTAAGCAGTGAACCTCAGAAAAGAACTATTTTCTTTCTTTTCCTTCTCAAATTGCTTTGTACATTTCAGTGGCAAGGGCAACAGTTAGCTCTAATTGTGTATTGAGCTTGTTTTTATATGATTGTGAAATCAATTCAGAGTCTTAACAGAAAAATGATATGGATTGAACCATGTCCATTGTGCTATTTTTGTGAAGGTGACCTCAAAGAGTAAGTGTAAATGCTGTTAAATTAAAAATTTCAATGCTTTTCTGCTGTAATGACATGAAGCTCAAAATTGCTCATGTGACATTTCCTCTAAATGAAACTGGCATTTTCATCTGAAGTAGTGGCAAAGATACGTTGTATACATTCAGACATGGGTTTTGAGTACATAAATATAATAAAGTTGCATAATATTATTTACAGGATTCACTAAGTATTTTGCCTATACCATTACGAAGATTTTGATAGACTTACTAGATCTTGCTGGACAGTGAAATGCTATTTTTAGGTATTGCAGTCAAATTAGTACGGTTAAACAGATGGTAAGATTTCCAGAGTTTAAAACCAGACTTTGGTCTTATTTTATATGGTTCAAAGCTTAGGTTTCTGCCAAAAGCACTGTTTTCATATCTGAATCAAGATTTGTGGTTGTATACAGCGAGTACAGCAGTATGCATTGTATGGGCGATGATACTGGAGTAGTCTTAATTATTGTGTGTAACACTCCAGACTATTTTACCTCCTTCATTAAGAATATATATACAAAAATAGAGTCTGTATGTATTTTAAAAACTTAGGATTGTTCATGATATTTATTCTCTGCTGTATATTCCATTTTTTAATGAAAGTCAGGGATTTGGACCTCCTTTGCTAGATGACTTCAGTAGAGTAGTTTACTGTCTATTTTAATGGATCTTACTTTCTAATTAGACGGTTTTTTATGTTATAATAAAATAAGATATATCTTACTGCATTTAATCTATCTGTATTTTCTTGCAGTGTTGAATGTTATCATTGTAAACAAATCACTATTTTCAGACACTTCAGTCTGTCCATCAAAATGAGATGAGAAAGCCAGTTGTTTTTATTCCCCCAGGTTGTAGAAAATGTCATGTGCATTTCCAGTTAAAGAGAAGTATTCATAATGAAGAAAAATTGTTTGCAGAGGAAAGAAGTGACCTTTGACTGGTACACATAGTGCAGGTTGTGGCACAGAACGTGGTCTCTGGTAGAAATGAGAGAAGCTTCTTTAAAACTGTTTCAATGACTTTGTACTTACATTGACGTGAACTCCACCTTTGACTACGCTTGTTGGAAACATTGATTTAAGTATTCATATGTTAATACATATATAAGGAGCTGGATGTACAAATTGATGTATCTACAATTCCATTCTGACCCCTGTTACCTGAAATGCCTGTGGCTTTATCATTTAAAAGAGTATTTTTAGCCTTCAGATGTTTTGTAAGAGTGGTTAGTATCTTTTTATATTTCCTTTGCATTAATTCCCAGGTTTACAGGTTGGAAAATAGAGAGAAAAGAAAAAATCATTCACCCAAGGTGAATTACGAAGGGTGGCAATAGGACCCAGGTCACTGTAGTCCCAGTCATATGACTTCTCTTAATCAAACTCCCTTTCAGGCGACATTAGTTTTAATTAAACAGAAGTAGTCCTATCTCTAAGCTTCATTAAGGTGTCATCAAGAAACTAGGGAGATGAGAAAAGGATGTCGGAGTTCCTTCAGCAGGACCTTAAATTCTGTTTATAAACCGTAATGTAATTTCAGATTACAGTTTATTTAATTGGTAAGAACACTGGTTTCTTTTGAACCCTTCTGAAACATAAAAATACTAGTCATGTTCTAAAGGAGCATTCCAAATTATAGAAATAAATCAGTTGCATGACTCATCTCCCCTTAATCTTTTGTAGGGTTTGGAAAAAACAAAGCAGTTGTAATTGTGGGGGAAAATTGCTTAAATACAGTGATTGATAGCTCAGAAAAATCACGCATACTGTGACTAAAGTATAGCTACATGGATGCTAGCATTTGGGACCATTCGGAAATAATAAATTTTTAGGTGCTTTCTTTTGATGCTGAAGCATTGTTGTTATTATTCTCAAATATTCAAGTAACGTATTTGGTTCTACGCGATATTTTGGTTTGGGTTCTTTTATTTTTTTTTTCTTTGAACATAAAAAAGTTTATAGTTCCAGGCTTTCATCTGCAAGCAGAGAATTGTGTGACTCGGGGGGGGGGGATGCATCTTTTAAAGCAAGAAGAGGAGAAAAATGTAATGCTGGGAGGCTGTTTAAAACCAAGCAGTTGAAAATCTGCAGCACCATATGTGAACATTTTAATGTAGTCTTTTTAATTACACAGTGTTTTAAAATTTGCAGCATATGTTTGCGTGTTGGGTTGACTAATTGGTGTCCACTAGGTTTTCACAACACTCCAAGGAGCAGAAGCTGCACTCCAACATTGTGACATTTTGGTTTTTAAAGTAATGGTAATGGAAAGCTGCAAGTGTTAGGAGGTCATGGCAAGGTCCGCACTAGCCAGGTATTTTGCCCTAAAGTTCATGTATTTCAAATTGCTTGCTGTTACTGTGAGGTTTTTTCTGAAATTACTTTTCCAGCTGACTCTAATGATCTGAGAGGCAGAGGACAGAGGATGTGTTCTGGAAATGCATTGGCTTGTTTCTCTGGTTTGGTTTGTTTTTCTCTGGAGAGAGCACAGCCGGTGTTATCTTTGTGAGGCAGTCTCACAAATGTGCCTTATCCCTGGCCAGTTCCTTCCCTGTTCCTAGAGGGGATAAACCAGCTTTCATCAGCTTCTGCTCACCACTTGTACTATCTGTAGGGCTCTTCTTTTGAGGCATTTCTTTTATGCCTTTGGTAATCTAAGGTCTAAGCAATTGGCCTTGTTAGTTTCCACCAGCATTAAATTGAGCCAAGGACTAAGGGAGGGCTAGGAGTTCAAATCCAGGCATGGCTGTGATAAACCCTGCATTGATTTAAAACAGAAAAACAAACCTCAAACCACTTTTTCTAACATTTGCTTCATCACTGTTCCTTAGAAAGAGATGACTCCAGGAACTGCATCTTCTTTTCTTCCTCTTCAATTTTCTTCGTTGTCTTAGTGTTTTAGCATTCTGCTTTCAGAATTTGCAAGTTGGCTGTATTTAAGCAGCATTTTACCGCTCTTTATTGTTCACTCTTAAGATAGGTTGTGCATTCATTACATATGCAGTAAAAACTAATGAAGTGATAGGAAACACTGGATACGACAATTTAACCCTCTCCAGCAATGACACTTGCCACACAAATGTGCTCTATGTTGCGAGTATCAGCCATGTTCTGAGCAGACTTCAGTTGTGTTTAAAATACAAGCTGCATTCTGGTTCCTGGATGGAGCCACACGTGTCCCTTTTTTCAGTCAGAACATGTGCAAAAATGAGAAATATGTGTAGTTTTAAAAGTGCAAAAATTCTTTTTGCCTCTTCATGTTTTTCAGAGTTTAGTCTCAGTTGGATTTGGTATTCTGCATGAAGCAGGCTTGCATTAACAGGCTCAAAGCTGACTACAAGAAGTTAATGCAGGTGAAGGATGAGTTCTTCTTTAGCCTTCCATTTAGTTTCACTTGATCTGAAGTAATTTCATCAGCTTCACTGCTCTCTAGGAAGAAACAAGTCCTAGTTGTAGGCTGAAAACTGGGTTATGGCATGATAAGAGAATGAGGTGGAAACTTGCAGTGACCCCGTCTGTCGTAGGGTATTAACGTGAAAGCCTAGGTTGCCAACAGTCTTTTGTCTGAAAAGTTTATCCCAAAGAACATGCAATTTATTCATCTGGATGGGGGTAGCATCCAGAGAAAAGGCATGCCACAGGAGGCAGGCTTAACAGACATGGGTCTTAACAAATTCGCTGATATTTTGCTACTGAAAGCCATTTATTCTCCATTGCTGTGCTGAGAAAAGTACACTTCAGTGTTCTCCCCATCTTTTTGGTCCTAGCAGAGAACCTGTATCCTGATGCTTTCTGAATACTTGCACAGCTCTTAAAAATAAGACCAGTTGGTGTCTCTAAGGTTTACTAAGTGTTTAAATCCTGACAACAGATGCAAGAGGAAAGTAAACCTACAAGTGTGTTGATTCAAGGAGAGATGTAGCCTCCAGTATTCCTCCTAGCTGTTTTCCTGGTGACCTGCTTTTCTTACTGAGGAGTTCAGGTATGGTCCTGCAGCTTCTCAAGAGCAAACTGCCTGCCTGTCAAGGTGTCTGCAAGATCTGGGATGCCAGTATTGCAGTTACTGATCTGCAGTATTGGTCTTCAATTACTGATCCGAGTATACGATCTTTTCACTTTTTAAGAAATACGTATTTGAATTTGTCCACTCCACAGAAAGTCAGAGCCTGCAATGAAGGACTCCCATGAGTCCATGTCATGTGAAGATCACAGGATGTAGTTTACTGTGTAATGAGAGTTTGAAAGCAAATATGCACACATATATTCATATTTGTGTGCGTATAAACGTGTGTAGTATGTAGGGTGCATTTACATACCTATTTTTTTTAAACTTCAGACCCTCTTGCATGGTCAATACATATGGTTCCTTTCTTTAGTCATCCATTTTCTGTCTTGAATTGTAATTTTTACACTTGTTAGTATTTTTAGGAACAAGCTATATAGCCACAAACGTGAAACAAGGAAAAAGAAGGAATATTTATCATTATGTTGTTCGGTCTTCCGACAGATGAAAGTAACATTCTCATTGCTTCCTTCTTGCACATTAGATACAGATTCCCCTTAGGTTTTTTAACCATCTGAAATTCAAAGGAAAGAGTGATAGCCATGCCAGCAAGATGGAGGGGTTGACCTGCAGACATATGGTATCTTAGTTTTCTGCTGTTTAATTTCTCATTGATTTTTCCCTGTTATTATTTTCAGTCTCTCAGTAAAAGCTAGACATAATAATCCTGGATGCCTAAGTATATGTAATAGTTATGAAAAACTATTCTTCATCTTTGGTTAAGGTTTTGCACTCTGTCTTAAGGCATTTCCGTTTCTGAAGGGAAACTTTGTAAATTATAAGGAACTTTGGAGAAGTTTAAAATTTCTTAATGCTTCAGCAGTGACTGAAGACTTGTTATCAAATGTCTTCCACTGGTACAATAGGTTTTAAACTAAATTTAGTATTTAATGTGAAGATTCCCTCAAATACTTAATATTTTAAGTTAGTGCTTGACCTTATGCAAAAGTAGAAAAACTATAAAGGATCTATTTAACTGACTGATTGTACTGCCCTCCTTCATGCATGTAGTTTGATTGATTTTGTTGATGCTTGTAATCTAAGTCCTCTTCAGTTTTATCTGAACAGTCTGAAAACAATGGTACTATTTCAAATCTTTGCCTACATGTGTTACCCCACTTTTTTTTTTTCTTCACCTTTATTTAAAACATTGGTATTTTCACTGAAGTAGTCGCTGACCCTTTTTCCAATAAGCATAAACAGAAGAAGAAACTAATACAGAAACATTTCATTAGTATGCTGTTAGCTGTTCAATCTGGATTTGAAAGCTGTTCTCCTGGGATCCATGAAGAAACAATTGCTATGTTATGTATACCTTGTATTTATTGTATATATAATTAAATATAAAAGGAGATGATAATTTTTTTCCAGGTCTAATATTTTGTAATAAATTGAGCAAACTAATGGGCTAGTGAATGGAAGTATCCCATCTTATTTAATCATCTAAAGGCATGCATTTTATTGTAGTTGAAGTGCAGTTACTATAATTCTTTATATGCATGTACTTAAATTAAAATGTTATGTGTTATAATTTGCTGGTGGTATGAAGTGGAAAAAAAGATGCCTTAAGGTTTCCAAAACCTGACTTACGAGTATAGCGATCGTTTCAAGAAGTTCTATATAAAATCGCTTGGTCTTTCTGTCATGAATTTTCCATTTAAGTCAGTAGAAGCCATATAGCTAACATCACACTGAATTCACTGCAAATCTAGGGCATGCTTAAGGGGCACTTCATCTGAGCAAAGAAATCATTGCTTTGACTGTGGCTATGAGAGATGGAAGTGAATAGCTTTTAGTTTATTGCTCATTTGAAAGCTGGAGGGAAAAATGGCCTTTTTCTACCTGCCAAGCTCTTCCTTCCCCTGCCCAGACTTACTGAAAATGCACATTTGAAGTCTGGCAGCAGTTACCTTTGATTTCTTTCAGTAGCTTTTCCAAGTATTATTTTTTTTTAACCATGCTTCGTTCTTTTTCTTTTGTTCCTGTAACAAATTCCAGCTATTTTTAAAATGTAGTAAGTAAAAACTGATGTGGCTTGAAACTAAATGATAATTTGATACCTAATTCAAAGTCTGATCACTAAGATGTAGTCTTGAGTTGCTGAGTCCTTCTCTGCTGATGTATGAGTCTGTTACATTTCTTTAGGTAAATTTTAAAAGCCCTACCTTTTTGTACTTACTATAATGATACCTTATTGCAGACGGAGTCTCTGTTATAGTGCTGAAAAACAGTAATAGCAGATTGAGCGAATTTGTGATCTGTAAATATGAAACATTGTTATCCCGTAATTAAATGAAGAAGATGAAGTTATGAAGTCTGTTGGTGCCTTCAAAAATAATGCTTTTAAGGCATTAATTAGATGCTTTTGCTCTGAGACCAGCACGAAGAACAGGAAATATTTGTTGTTTTCATGGCAGAGCATTAAATAACAGAAGCTTTTCTTAATAGAAGTAATTTTGGGTTTATTGTGAGTTTGAATTTATTCTACTTTTTTATCTTCTTTAATTGGGGATTTTTTTGAGCTCCTGATACCAGCACGGATGTCAAACATGCAATTCTGAGAGACCTTCTGGAGAGATTTGTTTTCACGAAGGAGCTAAAAAAACCCATACAAACCCCCAAAATTGGTCTTTTTTTTTAATTCAAAGCTGTGTTATGATAAAGCACCTTCCATACTCCGAAGTTCCAGTTAAGTGAGTAGCTACCTAAACGTGGAATCTTACAAAGTCCTGCAGCCCATTGCAAGAGCAGATGAAAATGCTTTTTGAACAGTGTGTCTTGCTAGATTACATGGTGGGCATGCCCATTTATACTTTCTCCATGTAAGATACATGTTACTTCCAAATAGCTTTTATGTTTGAGGTTGAGTGACTACTTTACCAAGAATAGAGGCAGGAAAACAGTTTTGCAAGTATAGCAAAAGAAGCCCTTTTAGATGAATTCAGTTTCTGTTACTGTTACTGGATTCAGATCTTATTAATGAAACTGAGAAGGAGGTGTTGATGATGACAATGAGCATGGGTCCAGGGGAGTAGACTAGAAAAGCTAAACCTTGGAGTGAGTTTAGCAATGAATTCCTAATCTGTGCTTTCTGTTTTGCTGCATTGCTTTTACTTGCTGGGTTTTGAGAAAATCAGGTAAAACATTCCTGACACTTAAAGCCCTTTTCTAAATGATATATATTCTGTTTATTTGAGTGGTTAGATATTTTAAGCTGGTTATCTTGAAGCACTAAGCTTAATTTGCTTTCATTTAGTTTTCTACAAAGCATAAAAGTAGACAGTTATTGGCATCTCACAGAGATCATCGTCTTGTCATTTTTCCATTTTACTTCCTGTAGGAGTTAAGAATAAATATATTCTTTTGTGAAGCAGATTTGGCATAATACACATGGAAGTCCTGGTTAAAAATAAATATAATAGACGCAATTTGGAGATCGGTGTAAACATTCATTACCTTATGGGGTATGTCTTTGTCATCTTTGGGCAGAATCCTCCTTGTAATAATATTACAGAGTCCTGTAAAACCAGAAAAATCTCTGTTTGGCTGACGTAGCATCTTTTACTCCCATTCTTTTTCCTTTGAGGATCCTCTCAGCTAGGTTCTGGTGTTGTTTGCTATTGCAGTCTCATATTTATCTCCATCAAAATAAAAGCAACTCCTTAATAAACACTTAAATTCCAAGGATATAAACCAAGATGTGCTCTTTGTGACTGCCAATTTGCTTTCATTAAAATGCTGATCAATGAAATAAAAGTTGTAGCAAGATAATGATTTTTTTTTTTTTTTGCTTGATAAAGATGCTACCACAGATAATGATGCTGCCAGATAAATGTCATTAGACTGAGATGTATTTCAAATACAAATGTCAGGCCTCAGTTACTAAGCATATTGATCCAACAAATAATTTCTTCATGAGTGTGGAAGGTGTTTATTTTTGCAGTAAGGGTAGGCGCTATAAAGTAGTGGTTACTTAGGTGAGTTCGTTTCTCTTTTTGCCTTCATGATTAAAGGAGTGCCCACTCGTGGCATATCTGTGCAGTGCAACCTTGTTTTGGGAATGCATATATAATGGCAGTATTTGGATATGTATGTAGGCTAAGATTCATGCTCAAAATGCAGAGTATTTTGGCTTAGATATCATTAAAGTATGTGTTTTCTATAAGAAATCATATCTTCTGCTGGCAGCCAGGCTGGGAAAAAATGGAACAGTGGTGTAGGATTGACAGTTTTTGTAAAAGTCAGAGGACCGATTAAAAGCTGGTAGCTTGTGGTTTATGCACTTTTGTGACTAAATTTCATGATTAGTATGCATTATGAAGTAGTGTTAGAAATAATAGTGGTACAGAACTGACAGTCTTGGTTGAAAAAAATTGTTGGATTTATGCTAATAATTTCGTGATCTAATAAATTCTAGTTAAGCAGGGGAAAAAACTTTCTAACTTTCTCAAAAAGTGGCTTTAGTACCTTTAAGGCCCCATTTGTTTAATAGATAAGACATTTTTAAGCCAGGATTGTCTTCCTAGGAAAACAGCTTTATTTCCTAGTAGTTCACTTCTGTCGTTTCGGAGGTATCCTTCAAGCAGTTTCAAGTAAATTTCAAAAAAAGGAAGTTAAGAGTTTTCTAGGCCACTATGTAAGAATGGTGTATTTGCAAATTTTTTTTATGGAACCCTGGTTTGCAGCATTATTGATCTGTTTCAAAAGAATTATGATTGACAAGGTTCAGTAGATGTTTGATTTCCATGGGTCTGATATTCCTATATGAAATTAAGTTATCAAAGGTACCAAGTGCTCATTTTTTTGCATCTTTGTCTCCTTATAAGCAGATATAACGAATAACAGCTTTTTAGTCATAACTAATCTAGCATTCAGTGTTTAGTTTTGTCTTTGGTATGGTTTTGGAGAGGATGGGGAAGGTTGGTTTTGGTGTTTTGTGGTTGGGTGGGTTTTTTTTAAATCTTATTTAAATAGTGGCATTGTGGTCTTACCAAAAAAAAAAAAAAAAAAAAAAAAAAAAAAAAAAAAAAAAAAAAAAAAAAAAAAAAACAAAAAAAAAACAAAAAAAAAAAAAAAAAAAAGAAAAGAGGAAAGAGGAAAAACAAAAAACTTTTCCTTGGAAGCAGTGTTTTATTTAGGCAAACTAGTTTTCTGGAAGCACCCGCGCTTCCAAGTCTTTTCAATTTTTGATGTAAAATGTAAGTAAATAATTGGATCTCTGGGAGACATTTCACAAGAGTTAATATTTCATAAGGCGATGTGTGTTGGATGTTTAGAAAATGACAGTCACCATACTATTTGTGTATACATCTCAGTAGTATGAATTTGAGGTGATAACGCTTCATATTGAAAGGGAAAATCAAGATACTGGCCACATTGCCTACAGCTTGAAAGATCAGGACGTGAATAGTATCTGGCCAGTGAACAGAGCTGCAGGATGTCATAGCTGGTAGTCATAAGGAAACACAGTGAAAAGAAGTCTTGTAATTCATTGTGATTATAGCCAAGTCTGCTCTTGGAATTCATTTCTGCCAGTAGCAAATCCCAGAGATATGCATCATGTACCAAGAGTTCCCTCCTCCTGGCTGTTGGAAAATACAATGCTTGGAACCTGTCAGACACTTTGTGCGGCTGGGTTAGAGAAGGGTAGACAGTTGGTCTTCAAAAAGACACTGCATCCAGGCGACTTGCAGTTGTATAAACTGCTCAGCACTGGGTATTTCGTGTTGAACATGTGCTGCCAGCTGTCGCAGCACAGCAGAAATCGTGTTGTATTTTTGCTTCTCATGCATATGGTGTTAGAGATAGCATGATACAGTTTTTACAGCAAAGTCCTAGGCTAGAACATCAGAAGTCACATTTCATTGACTTGTGTGTACGAAAAAAAACCTCCAAACAAATAAAAAGCCATCCCTGACTTACAGATACCATGCAGTCTTTTCACATTTTATTATTTCTTAAAAATATATGTATATCAAGGCTGAACAAATTCATTTTCCTGTCAACATTTTATCACTCCAAACAACAAACTCCTGCCAGACATTCTTATCATTCATGAATGCTGTGAAGTTCAGGGCCCTTGAAGACTACTTGACAAGGATGGAATGATACTTGATTTTTCATCTGCTGCCTTCCTTCTGCAAGTAGAAGAGACAGACTTGGCTTTAGTGAGCAGAGGAAAAAATGTCAAGATACAAGAGCAGTACATGGAAGCTTTCAAAAGCAGTGAATCAAGTTTTCCTGAGCTTTTGCTATGTGTGGCCCATGTTTTTTATTGTAAATTTGCCTGTATTTTGCCAATATTCAAAATTATTTATAAAACATATCTAAATGTAAAATATCAGAGATTAATATAGTATGTGGATAGGATTTCGGACTACTCTCCCTTTAATACCCTTTGTAGTAACAAAACTATTAGTCTGGGTGGCAGTGATAACAGCTGTGCTGAGTTCCTGTAAATTGTGTTGCTATTTCTTCATTTGACACAGAAGTGTTACCTTCCTGAATAGCGCCTGAGTTATTTATTGACAGATATCATTTAGATTAAACCCCAACATCTCTGATCCTCCATTTAAGGAGGCTGTGAATAGTGCATGATAAGCAGAAGTTAAACTCCTTGACATAAAGATGAAAAACTCAAAGATTCTTATTATTGTTGTGCTTTTCTAAGTAAACAGCACACATTTAAATGATGTATCTGAACTTCATCCCATGTTCACCTTATACTGGCTTGTAAATGTTCTCTGGTTGTACATTGCCCTACCCTTCTTTGGGGAAAACTTGCAAACTTCCCTCTGCTGATGATTAACACTTTTGTGTGGAGTTGGATAGGTTTTATCTGGGCATTACATCCCAGTGGAAGGTATTAGTGCTGTTGAGAGAGGTTCCTTCTCCAGAGAGTTCAAGATTTGTCACGTAGAAACTGGGAAGCTGCCTTGCAGTGTGTTGCCTAGCTTGGAAGAAGAAAGGAGCCCGAGGCCTTGTTCGACAGAGCAAGCACAGTGCAAATGTTTTGTGATTTGCCTCAGATAAACCAGAGTAAGTTGCTTTCTTTTGTCTTGTCTGTTTGCTTCGCACCTCAAGATTGGCTGGCAGAACAGCTTTCATGACGGCATCCTTGCAACCCCTGGCCTGCTTAAGCTTAGACTCTGTTTTCCAAAATCCTATGCCTTGCTTTTGCTCTTAGTGCTTATGCCTTTATCACTCAATGTGTTGGCCTTCCTCTAAGTCACTGTCTAGTGCATAACCTCAGTGTTTAGTTTGGCAGGGCTGCTGTAGTATTAACTGACATTCTCCTGAGCAAGATACCAAGGCTGTGAAGTAATAAATTTATGCAGGCATGATTTTTAATAAATGAATGTATGTAAGGTAGGTTGAATGACTATTGATTTTGTGTTATGATGTGGATTTTTTGTGGTCAAGGTCTTGACTTTATTTTTATTGATCGTTCACTTTTGAGACAAGGGTAGTCTCCAAACAACGAATATATTTGAGCAACCTTTACTTTTGTTCGTTACTAATGTGTTCTTAGAAAAACTTGTGGTTAAGTGCTCCAGTATGTATTCATACCTGGTATTATTTTTAGAGTCTGTGTTAAAATGGCCTTAAACTTGCTGATACAGAAATTGTTTAAAAAATAGTGAAAATGAAGACTTCTAAAGCAATACAAAAATTAAGTGATCTTGAGTAAGGACTATATAATGTGCAGTTTATTTGTGCTGGATATTGTTTTCAGAATCATAACAGAAGTCTGTATTTATGTATATGCTAGAATTACAACTTACATAGCGTCATGGCCAGTCCTACCCTCCCCCCC
>JAOEHY010011927.1:19393-45302 GCA_025447955.1 Psilopsiagon aurifrons
CCCCCAAGTACCCTTACTTCATTTGAAAGAAGTAATCAAAAATCAAAGTAATGTGTAAATCAACAACCAGAAGGCCTTGCCGTAGTATCAGTGCTTTATGAAAAGTAAAGGACTTCTGAGTATAGGAGTGACAAACTTAGAAAACATTGGGTATAGTGTGAATATTTTTGATTTGCCCGGGGAAAGGTTTCCCTTTAAAGAGGGAAAGTCTTCTTGGAGCAAAACGTTTGGCCTTTAGACACAAGTTGAAGTGAGACTCCTTTTCTCATTTTTGGAATTGTGGTGCAAATTTCTGTAATTCATGTATTATAAGGACCTCTGTTTATACATTCTTTTTCTTTGGAAAAATGTGTTTGCAGAAAGAATCTCATCTGCTCCAAGACTTTTTTTATGCCTGCTACCTTTGCATGAAGGTGATCAATATGTTTATTACTGAGTTTGCTTTTAAGAGCACCACTGGCAATGCCAGTTGTGAGAACTTTCTTCTTTTAGTAAGATATTAAAATATTGAGTGTGCTCAACTGGCATCCTGTATTTTAGCTGTTCATTTAATGCTGTGTGAATATATACACGTAAAAATTTATATAGCGTACATCTAAAGCATTCAGCAGTCTTACTTGTGGAGAACTGCTTGTTTCTAGGCTGAGAAAAGAATGAAGCTTTTCCTGAGGGGGAGGGGAAATCCTTCTGTTCTCTTAATTGGCTGTCTTGAAAAGGGCTGACAAAATTTAGTGTTCTTCTGCATCTGATTCACCTCCGAATACCTTCATTTTCCTCCCATATAGCTGTAGAGATGTACTACAGTACATTTTCAACCATCATTTTGTAGTGAAGGACTAGCTGGTAGACTACTGCTAATGCTTCTTCTTGTTTCTCTTCTGCATCTTCTGTTGCTTCATCCTCATAAAGGCGTCTCAGAAGGAAAACTATCCTTGCTGTCTGAAATTTCTTGGATGTGACACTGCATGCTCCTTTTTCTCTGTAATTTTTCTGACTGTCCAGACAGTTCTTTCAAGCAACTTATGTAACATGTGGCTTGCTCTTACGAATTCATTACTTTTAGAAAACTTTATTTCCTTAACTTTTCGAGATGTCTCCAAAAGTAGCTGTAGTGCAGACGGTGGCGTTCTGCAAGTGGCAGAAGGGAAGAGTGTTTGAAAAAAAAACAGTAAATAAAAGGCTGAAAAAGTCCAGTATCTTTCTTTCTTTTTAAATCTGAAGTACCTGAAACTCGATTCTCGTATGTGCCTCAGACTTAGTACCAGCATCATGAGAAACACTCAGAACCTAAGTAGTCCCTCTAGATGTACAACATCCATTTGTTTCCTTTGTGTTTTTTACAGAGATACATTTTCTTTTTCAGTGTCCCTTTGTTACATTTTTTATATGTTTATTTTTCTTATTTTTATTGGCAATTCAAGGGTTTTTGTATATATCAAATTAGGAAACTATGATCTTCTGTTGATGCTTTCTTAGTACTTTTCTGTGACCATATGGTTTAGTAAAGCATTCATTTGCATTTGGTTAGAGATAGTTTTATCTAGTCCTAAAAGACTGTTCTAGATTCAGCTTATTCAAAAGGCAAAGTACTTCCACTAGAGTACTGGAAAGACCAAATAATGGGATATGGCAGAGAGCCATCACCAGTAATTGTTAGCTTTGTGAGGTGATGAAAATTTTATTCATCTGCTACGTAGACGCCAGGAAGAACAGGAACATCTGCCTTCTTCTCATACCTTGTCTCAACTAAAGCACAGAAGCAGGAATGAGAGAGACAGTTTCAGAAAGTATCTGTTTCCAGAGCATGGCTTGTTGGATTTCCAATTTTAAGAAAAGATGACTGGAGGGCACAAAGGCTGGAGTGCTCATCTGCTACCTGCAGGTATTGATCCAACCCAGAAATTGTTGTCGGTTTAGGGTATATATTCAGGATTTTGTCACTTTTTTGTATTTTTTCTTTCCCTTCTGTGGGACGCTAGGAAAAATGATGCAAGGTGCAGGGTTATCTTGTTTATTGGAGGCTCTCAGAGCCAAAATTTGGATAGCTAAAGGTTGAAGTTAATACTAATTGGGTTGTTAGAATCAGTCTGGGATTGAGGGTGTGTGTACTTACACATTCCTTCCTTTCTTCGTTTATATGTGTACACACATGCAATACAAAACTAGCAGAAATACTAGCCCCTGTGAAAAGTAGCATGTCCATTATTTGGGTCTCTTGTACTGCCAAGGTCATAGATCAGAGAAGGAATAGGATCATGTTTTCGTAGAATCATGGATTGGCTTGGGTTGGTTGAAGGGACCTTAAATTTCATCCAGTTCCAAACCCCCTGCCATGGGCAGGGACACCTTCTAGACCAGGTTGCTCAAAGACCCTTCTAACCTGGCCTTGAACACTGCCAGGGATGGGGCAGCCACAGCTTTTCTGGGCAACCTGTGCCAGTGTCTTGCCGCCCTCACAGTAAGGAACTTCTTCTTTACATCAAATTGAGACCTCCCTCTTTCAGTTTAAAACTTTTGCCCTTTGTCCTCTTCCTACAGGCTCTGGTAAAAAGTCTCTCTTTCTGACCAGCTCCCTTTAGATGTTAAAAGACTACAATAAGGTTTTCCTGGAGCCTTCTCTTGTCCAGGCTGAACTACACCAAGTCTCTCAGTCTGTCTTCATAGGGTAGATGTTCTTTACAAAAATGTTTGACAAATTTTGCATGTGCAGTGATTTTGGAGAAGTTTTTTTGCCCTCAAATAGTAAATTATACAGGCTGATCAACTGTGCCAAGTTTAATTTCCCCTTTAAAATAATTATAGCCACAAAATCTACAATCACACATAATTTATACTTACATTTATTTAAAGTATTTTATATATTTTTATAAAGACATTTGCTAAATGATGAATTGATTTAATATCAGAGGGAGTTCTATTTTTGAAAAACTATTTATTTGAAATAAGTACATATTTGCAAGGAATAGCAGAGCTAATTTAACTTTTTAATTAATAGTGATAAAAGCCTGGAAGGAGAAAACAAATAATAGTATACTGTAAATATTTTTTTTATTGTATATCAGCCAATGACTTGTTTCGAATTTACTGGTATTATTAAGCAAAGTAGCTCATTTACTGATATGTTAAGCATACTAGCTGTGTCCCTGATCAGAATGAAATCTTATGTTTGCTGGCGGAAAAGTGAAGCAGCGTCAAAACACGATGTGCTAAGCCATAATGAAATGTCTTCCTCTTAGCAAGCCATCCTGGTGGTATTGCTGAATGTAACCATGGAGCCTGGTAGTTGGAGAATGAATGTTAGCAGGCAAAGTAATGTAAGAATATAACAAAGCCAAGTGAAGCCTGAACATTAAGTGAAGCTTGTTGCATTGTTGGTGGTGGTCATGCTGGGCTTCACACTAGGCTTCTGCTGCACCGGCATTTATATAGCTGAGAACTTCTTCCTCTGGTCACAAGAGAAGTAAAAAGTGCGCTTGAGATTTTCTTTTTCCTCCCCAAACTGTTGCTGTCAGCAGCTACCCCAGCTTTCATACTAATTTTTTTCCTCAAAGTTACCCAAACTCTGTGGGAGTAGTGACAAAGAGAGACATTTGTTTCTTGTAAGGTTGACTTGGTTGGTTGAAATACTGCATATTCAGTGTGTAACTGATTGTGGGGAGATCACTGCCGATTTCTGATCAGACTGGGATTATAAAAGAGCTTTGAAACAATTTCCCTCCTTTTCCCACTTTTTTCCCAGTGATGCTTTTATGAATTACTGATGCATGTGTGATTCTTTTATCTTATTAATACTGAATATGTGTGCTCTAAATGTCAGCTTAGGTGGCACAGCCAAGGGAGCTGTATGTTTTGGTTCAGTGCTTTATGCCACTGTAGGCTTTCTAAAGGGAAACAAAGAAATTGCATCTGTTCAGTTCGTTTGTGTTTTTGTGTTCTATAAATACGTGCTAGGTGAAAAGCGAGAATCACTGTTCTCAGTTAAAAGAATTGTCTTTGAGGGACAGTTTCCTAAGATGCCTCCATTTATTTTGCATTGAAGTGTATGTCTTACAACAGTTACTCTTTTTGTGCAAGCCTAAAAAAGACATGATGGCATTTAAACCAGTAGAATATATTAAATTTATAGAATGTTACTCTTAATATTACTTTATTATTTTTTTTTTTTCCTTAGGGAAGGGATGAATGTGAATTTGCCTTTCTGGTTTAGGATTGAGTTTTTGAATTCACTATCCGGATTTTAAATTCTGTTCTGACTTCAGCAGTGCTGCTGTAAATCTGGAACTTTTTCATTGGAACTGATGATTCTAACTCAACATCCTCTGTCACAAAGCCCTGCTTTTGATATACTGTTAGTCAGGAATTGATGCAAAGTAGTCATATCAGTTAGCGTCCTTATTGACTCACTTACACAGAGATAGTTTAAAAAATGTTGCCAGCAATACCTTCCATTAATCACTTTATTTAGATTATAGTGTGTTTTCCCTCCTCTTCAGTTACTGTTAGCCATCTTCATGGAACATCTCCATGACCCTTCCTTCTACTTTGTCAGCATGGAGATTAGTTTCTTCACCTTTGTTGAGCCTATCTGTTGAAAGAAGATAAACTGGGCAAAGGTAAACTGGAGGCAAGCTTTCAGTACGTCCATTGATGTTTTTATGTTACTGGAATGAGGTGCCTTTATAACTGTCCATGCAGTCCAGCGCATAACTGTATTTTAGCAGCCTATGAACTGTACATCTTATATGGGCTCCGATGGCAGATGTTGCTAGCTGCCATGGTGGTACAGAGCCTAAAAATGGCTTTCATGGGAAAGGAAGCATGATTGCTGGGGGATTTTTTGTTTTGCTTTTCAAGGCTGCTCTGGTTCTAGTTTCTCTTGTTGCAAATTTCCCTGGAGAAAATGTGGCTATGTCTTGCATGTTTGTGTAGTAGCCATGTGACAGAACCCAGTTTGGCTACTCTTGTGATAAAGGATGATTTTTGTTCACTGTTTGTAGCTGTACCTCTCCTCACACTGGTAGAGATATTTACATAAAGCAAATTATTCTGAAGAGCCAGGAAAATCTGATGCTGTTTGCTTTCTGTTTGTTAGAATTCTGTTGAAGACCTTAAGGTATATTTTTGATTTGTAGAGAAGAGACATTGTGTTAATTCATGCTGAAGTTTTGGGTTTATCATTTACCTCAGTTGGATGCAGTAGATATGACCAATCTTTTGAAGCTCCAATTTTTTGTTTTAATTTGTCCAGAGCCCTTTCCGGTTTTCATCTGCAATATATTCTGTTTGGGTACTGGACTTTCACTGGCTTCTTTTGAATTTAGGGCAGGACTCTCAAGAATATGTGTTGTTTTTCCATTTGTGCTTCACAGTGTAGATTTCAAAGTTCTTTTTCTTACACAGTTTCTACAACTGCAATTTTATCTACTGAGAGCTGGTGCAGCAAAACTTGGTAAAGTTTATTCTGCAAGGGAATGGTAAATAAAAATCAGTGTCTAAGTGCTATTGTCACATCAGCTTCAGAAAATTATGACTTTAGCTGCCTGAAGTGTCATAACCTCGTGTTGTTTGGAGGTGTTCCCCAGCACAGCTTTGTAAACATAAAAGCTTAACCAGTGCTCAAGTAGTTCTCTTGATGTCAGCATACTTCAGCTTGTCTGATGCCTGCTTCCTGTGCTTTGAGTTACAGCATTGTAATCATTGCTACATTCAATCAGCAGTCCAGCAACCCTAAAATGGAGGTTGATAGGTATCTGCTCTGTTGTGAATGAGAACATGTGCCTACAGTGCATCATCTGAGATCTGCACCATCAACCATGTGGGCTCCTGCTGGTGTTGTGGCTGGCCTGTCCCAGCCGGTATGGGGCTGGAGGCAGGAGAAGAACAGAGGAATTAAAAAAGGGAGAAGGGAGCACTGTCAGTATCTTCTCATAAGCATATAAAGTAAGCAGAAAATCAAAAGGAAAAGAGAAGGGAAGGTTATGCACCCTTCATCAGAAGTTAGGGATTTATTTTAATTTGTAAAAGCATTAAATTGCAAGTTTATAAGTACATCAGACACCCAGTTCAAATTACTTGAGCAGGGTCTTAAATTTAGCAGTAGTAAGAAAGAAATTCTTTATGTAGCACTATCATGTACTAACGTTTTTGTGTTTTACCTGTGATTTCATAAGACTTCTATCCTTTGGCAGTACTGGAATATGCTGTTACACACTGAGTACAGGATTTCTAATCTCCTGGAATAAACTCATGGACAGTTTTGTAAAAGCTGAAACAGAAATTTATTCAAACTAGCTTAGTGAAGCAAATTTGCAGGTTTTGCTGGAAAGAGAACATCTTGTACATCAGAGAACCAAATTATGTATCTGATTATTTGAGAATTTGCATAGAAATAAGAAATTATGCAGAAAACAAAACATAACACTCATTGGAGTTTGGACAAGGGCAGCAAAGAGACTTGGAGTTACAGAGAGTAGAAAATGAAGGCAAAATCTCTGATTTATTCTGCTTCTATTGATACTATGTTCAAAGAAAGATTGTTTTGTTTATTTTTCCCTTGCCCTCTCTCCTTTTGCATATGCTTTTGGAGTATCCATTGTACATGCAACATTATCCTTTAGATATCAGTGATAGTGCTGAGTATATCAGGATCACATCACTTGTGGAGTTTGTTTTTTAATGTATTTTTACCTTCCAAAAATGTTTGTTTATGCTTGCACCTATAAACAGTGCTAAAGTGGATTTTAAGTTAAATTCTTCTTGAGACACAGCTCATGGGTAAAGATTATGCCAAGGGAATTAACAAAGCTGTTAGCCTATAAAAGTGGTTGTAGTTATAGAAAACATGGATAGCATATATGCTCTTACCCACTTATAGGCAACAGATAAGAGAGTAGTGCCAAAGAAATTTTAAAGACACCCACAGGCAGAGAACTGTCATAGTGTTACAGATAACACCAGTGAAATGTTTTGGAAAAAATGGCTGAATACAAACTAGAAATGATTCTGTAACTTTGCTTGTGCCATTCCCAACCAATCTGATACAGCCTTTGAGTTTCATAGGAGAAAAATGAGACAGGCTCTCTGAATTAATTCTAATCACACTGAAACTTATTTCTTGTGATGATAAATACAAAATATGTGAATCTTTCTTTTTTTAGATATAATTTTTGTCTTGCTGTCACTGGATGTGAGTTCGCTTATGGATGTTAGATGATATTACAGATGTTAGATGAGCTTATGCATAAAGAGATGATGTGGAAGAAGGTATGAAGGTGAAGGGAGAGATACTAATTTCTGAAATAAAAATGATGATGAGGATTCTGTGGCAGGGTGTATAGGAAGGGCAAATGTACGTGAATTAAGAGTCATATTGAAGTAACTTAAGGCCTTTAGAAAGGGAATGCATGCTCTCAGTACTTCAGAATTATTCTGAAATAAATATTGGAGATTGAGAAGGGTAAACATTAGATCTGGAAAAAGGATACGATAGGCAAGGCCATATGGAAATGAAAAGTAAATGACATCATAGTGACTCTGCAAAGCAAATCTAAAAGGCAGCCCCAGCTCCCTACACTTGCAGGGACATAGGACAGAGTGGTTGAACTTGCTGTGGTAAAGGCCTAAATAGGCTCAGACTTCCCCATTGGTGAAAAACTTAAAGGAAGTCATAGGTAAAAGCCTTTGAGAGTCTTCCTTATTCTCTGGGTTGAGTTTGAGGTAGCTGTGAAGCATCTGACAAATGACTAACTAAAATAAAATTAACTCTTTGTGCTAAGGACAGCTCTGTGCTTGAAATGTTCGTATAATCTTAGTTAAAAAATAAAATGGATTAGATTTGAGGGCAAGGCACAATGCATGAGCTGATGGCCAAGGCAAGGGAGATTGTAAAAGGACATCATGCAACTAAATTAAGGGACTGTTAGCCTACAGGGTGGTAATGGACTTCTTCATCAAGGAAATTACCTATTGATATCAGTACAGCTGAATCACGAGAAAGTAAAAATATAGTTGCTGACTTGTTCACAAGTACGGGCTTGTAACAGGCAGTATGTGGGATCACCATGGAATTACGAATTACCAATTAAAGATCAAAAGCAAAAAGAGCTTTATGAATACAAACATGAAGTAATAGTAGAGAAACCTTTCTAAAGGAAGGGAATTATTTTTTTTTGTGAAGTATAAAATAATCAGTGAATCTCATTTCATTCTATCTATAGCACAGAAGTATAATTTTGTGATAATTAAAACCCCCCAAAAAGCAGAAAATACTTCTTTTCCAGCCAAGCTTCTTTACTTGTAAGGTATGTACAAGGTACCTTTGAAAATGGATTTTTGTGCAAATTACATGACTCATCTATATCCTCAGGGCATAAAATAGGGTGGAAAAAGAAAATTATTTCTTTATGTCAATCTTAGTGATAAAGGAAAGGGAATTACTAGCATTGCACTAAACAAACCAAGTGATTTTTCTGTATACAGCTGAAACAGTGTTATTATACACTGCATTTCACAACTGTGTGAAAGTGCTGTTTCATAAAGATTAAATCAAAGCACTAACTTTTCAGTTGTTTTCATTGAGAAAGTACTTGGAGAATAAATGTTCCTGGAAGATGAATACATGAAAACTAACATGGTTTCAATAAAGGTAAATGAGGTTCTCCCTGCATAGAGCGTGATAATGATTAATTTCCACTGGTTTGGCGAAAACTCCAGGAACAAACTCGCCAACAAAGTTTTCAAGTCGACAAGCAGATATTCTTTATTGCCCCGCCGGGAGACGCAGGGGATAGCTCCTCCTCAGGCATGTCCCAGTGTTGCTACACGAGCCGTCCTTATATAGCTGCTGGACATACATACATATTCATGAGGCTACATATGGATTACATCATTTTCCAGAAAGTTCCCTGCATGCGTACAAAAATTTGGTGGTGGCCTCTGAGGGTCGTTTACTTCTTCCAACAATCTTCATCGCTTCTGGCAGCCTTTGAAGCAGGCACAGTAGATGTTTATACCATCTTAATTGGTTCATTAACACTAGAGAAATAACAATCATCCTGCCCTTCTACTTATCACTTGGTTTAACTACAGCCCATCCTGGACCCCTACCATTCCAGGTACTCCTTATCCTTATGTCCCTGTTCTTCTATCCTGTTTTTCTTACACTCATTTTGTACTAAGGTCATAAGGGCCTAAAACTATGTCAGCTACAACAGTTTATCTCATACAAGAATTCTCAGTATGTTCTCTAGCTGTCCTCAATTTTTTTTCTCTGTGAATCATGCACCTCAGTAATTTTCCACTGCTACTGTTACAAAGCCATCAAATGTAACATTACTTAAAACTGATTCTAAAGGTTTATATTTTTCGTTTTGTGATTTTGTGCCCCCCCTTGTCTCACCACCTAATGAATGTCCATATGTCTGATGATGAATGTCCGTACCACAGCACAGCATTTCCCTAAGGAAATACTCAGCATAATGAACATTTTGGAAAAAAGTAGATCCCAAAGCTTTTGTGAAAGTGGATTTTATTCACTGTTGGAGAGACATGTACAAATCCATGTTTTTCAGTTGTTTTCTCCAACTTTAATGTCTGTGAATCCTTTGCAGTGAAAAGATATGAGCCAATATGCCAGGGCTGTCTTCTATGGCTTCCTGTATATTCTCTGATTTTTCTTTCATTTTTTTGATTAACAGTCTAGAAATTGTTTTCAGGTGTTTTATTCCTCAGCAGTATTCTGCTTCAGCTCTTTCTTCAGGGGAAGCCACTTTTCCAGGCAGCTGTATGCCAGCTATGGTGGAAATCTTGCTTTTTTTATTGGTTTTACCAGTCCTGCTCTCTGCCTGATCTTGTTAGCAGCTTTCAAAATGACTGGCTGTCGTCAATAGTAATTTTATTGTTTCTCTGTATTGTGACAATCTGTTGACCACACAATAAGCACAAGTCACCTCATGGCAGTAATGAGTGCTGCGTTACTTCATTAAATGGTTTATTCAGAAGGATATGGATTTCTGTCCAATTATGTTTTTCATGTCTGATGAAGAAATTAGATTGAAGTGTTGACATCCTAGACTTCATTAGGTATTCTCCTGATCTTTGCTAATTACAAATTAGTTCTCTTCAAATAAGCTATGTATTGTTTTTCTTTATCTCTTAATAACACTGATTTCCTGACATATTTCCCTCAGATCTTGTTGCTGTTGTTCATGTTGGAGATAAGCTTTATTCTTATGACTGTGAATACCTGCGTTTTCTGGATCATTACGTGCTATTAAATATAATGCACAGTTTAAAATCAGTGCAGAAATACAAGGTTTAAAGATCAGATAGTATTTGTACAGATCTTAAAAGGACCTGACTTTACTTTGTCTGGAAAAACTACTGCTCCATACGGGTACATTTTACTGACAAAGGGCATTTATTTTAAGTGTATATAAAGGGTTTCTAAACTTCTGTGGTGCTTTGTCCATTCACAGAAATACAGAATTTATTTAATATAAAAGTGCATAATACTTTTTACAGTAAAATCTGATATCTTTTTTTAGAAGACTTTTTGAACAATTTGCATTTCTTTGTGGTGCTTATATTTTCCTAAGGCAACCACTTCATGTTGCTTTTGGAGTTCAGTTTTACGGAATGCATTTCCAAATCACTCATCTTTTTTCCAGTATACCATTTTTCATGTGTGCTTTGCTGAAATTCTCTTTCCTGTTCAATGTAGTCTGCCCAACCAGCTGATCTCAAGGTTTGTAATTGTAAAGGATATGTCAATACACAAATAATAAGCATTGTAAAATTACAAGAGTTTGTCTCATTTTCTTAACAAAGTCACCAAAAAGTAAAAATAAAAAAAAAAAAGAAACAAACCCAACAAAAGGGAAAGTGTTTTGGAGCAGCACATTTTATTGAATAAAAAATAATATTTTTGCATACCTGTAAATGCATTACAAAATATTTACGCAGGCATTTGTAAAACATAGCTTTATAAGGCTGTTTCATTCATCTACTTATCTTTGTTATAAATAATCTTTGGTGTGTGTCGGTGTACCTGTTTTCATACTATAAACCGTTCATGAGTGAGAAATTCAGTTCCAGAAGAGAAAATTCATACAGTGTCAATTTCATAGCTGTGTAAATCTTTGCAGTATCACCTTCTTTGATGAATTGTTTTAATTTTTTTTTTCTTATACCAAGATGCCTGATGTGTGGCAGGAGGAGAATTTAGTGTTAAGTGGAATAATTCAAAGCTCTGATAATGGAATCATCTTATTTTCAGTCCAGCAGTTTGGATCTAGCTGACCATCCCTTATCGGTGGGCAGATGTTGATGAATGTATGGTTAGGACAGTACAGATCAGGCAGCAGATTGCGCACCACAGTTGATCCTGATGTGCCTCTCTTACAGTCTTGTTCAAGAGGCCACAGGTTCACTGACTGTAGAGAGAACTGTTCTCTTGCTGAATGCCTTCCTTTGTCGTGGGTGTGGGCTATCTCAGGCAGGCAGAAGCTTTGTAATGCAGCTAGAGTTTTAAGGAGAAATTATGAGGTATCTGATTTTCTAAAATTTGCTGGGTAAGTTATGTGTGCTCAGTCACCTTTGTGATCAGAGAATTATTTTTAGTATGAAAAATCTTCATGTAAGTAGACAAGCAAAGCCTCAGTCCTGAGGAAGCCTTTGGCATTACAACCATAACTTTAAAATCTGTATTCTCAATAACATGGTATAATCAGGTTGTTATTTGAACTCTGTGTATGTATAACTTTATGTGCCCTGAATGTGCAATGTCAAAGTAGAATTTTAGGTAATGTGTTATTTGTATTTCTTTTTGCTGTTGATTTTTTGTTTTGGACCTTAGTTTCAAGGTATCCAGACCTAATTTCAGAAATTATACTTTTTTAAAAATTATATCCTGCAATATGTGTCACAAAAGCAGTTGCACCTGAACAAAAGAATAAAACATTGAAAAGAAAGTTATGTACAGGATTTGTTGTACAGAAAAGGCACTTCTGAGGTGCCTTTCCATAGATTGGATATAAGGAAGAATTTCTTTTACTGTAAGGGTGGTGAGGCATTGGAAAGGGTTGCCCATGCAAGTTGTGAATGCTCCATCCCTGGTGGTGCTCAAGGTGAGGTTGGACAGAGCCTTGGGTGGCATGTTTTAGTGGGAGGTGTTCCTGCCCATGGCAGGGGGGTTGGAACTAGGTGATCTTAAGGTCCTTTCCAACCCTATGACCTCAGTTCGCATCCACCAGCTGAAATGAAGCTTAATAATGTGTGATTGTTCCAGTTGGTGTGCTTGTCTAATGTGACAGACTAATGGTGTTTTTCCTTGTAACTCCTGAGCACCAGCCCTTCTGAAGACGACAACTTTGATTCACACAGCGTGGGCTCTGGCCACGGTCCATTGCTTCCTGCCAATAATTCTGAGGATTTTGCTGGCAAGTTTTGAAATTCTTGGGACATGGAGTAGTTGGGAATCTTTGTTGTGTACTTGTAACATATATCATTTGTCAGTAGAACTTAGATCTGCTCTTGTGTGCTGGTTATATTGCGTGCCTAAAGAAGAAAGGGAAAACCATTTTTGTTGGTTTTTTTTTTGTTGTTGTTTTTTTTTGTTTTTTTTTTTTGTTTTTTTTTTTTAACAAAATGATAGAGTAAAAGTCTTAATTGGTTCTTTTTAAGTTACAGAGGTTTAATAAAATAACTTAGGAAATGAAGCAGAATTTTGAAACAGGGTTTTTCTGAGTATTCTTGAATTTACCGAAGTTCTCGTTTAAGTGACATGGTTTGTATGAAATGTAGTTCTAAATTGTCAATCTAGCAAACTGTATAGTTGTGTAGGATCTTTCCAAAATTATATTCAAATTTTCTATCAGAGCCTTTAAAAGAGGAGGGATAGAATTCTGGATTTCCTTGCATGGAAATTGTTTTGTCTCCTTGCTCAGTATAGATCAATTTGTCACTGGCATAACTCTGAAGTTTAAGCCAACATGCTTGCTAGTGTCAAGTTTACTTTTTCTATTTTTTTTTTAATATTCATGTTGATCAATTTGACTTCTGTACATAAGCTTATGTGGCTTTTGTCCATTTGATCAGTAAGATTTGGTCTTGAGCCTTTGAAGCTTTCCACAGTCCATTCCATAAACCAGATGTAACTTCTAACTATTGAGGGGTTGCAGTGCTCCTTCCGTTATGCGCTATGTCCATTCCTAACTCCACAGCATGGGGCAAAAATAAATGTCTTGTTCCCATAGCAAGCTCTGGTGCAATAAATTTTTCTCAGATTTAGGTGTGCAGTGTGAACACAATGGCTTTCAGTGAAAAATAAGTAATTTTCCCCTGTATTAAGCTCTTTATAGGTCATTTTTCTCTTTTTTTTTGCAGTGTTGTAGGAATGGAGGGCTCAGTTCAATTACCTCAACATAGATGTCTCATGCCATTTGAGGCAGCCATAGTTTTTGTCATTTTGGCATATCAGGTAGGATACAGGACTTACATAAGTCCTCCTGGAGTGCTATCTGGAGTCTAGGCAGGATTAGCTAAAGATCTCTCCAAAGGCAGTAGACATCCATAGTTATCTTTAGTGTCATTATTTCTGAATTGAGTATTGTGGGAAGTCAACGTAAAGAACTAAGAACTGCTATATTTGATCTAACTGTCCTGCCCCTTAGAACTGTCGAAGACAAATGATCAGAAAGGAAGATACGAAGAAGGCAAGTGCATGTTACCTACCTGTTTAGCGCAGTATCAGCCTCAGGGACTTTTCAGAAGCTGTGGTTCTGGGTGTTTAGTAATCTCAGTACATTTTTCTCAGCTGAAACCGTGTACATGTTTAGCAACTGCAGGATCATTTCACAAGGACTTCAACAGCTCAGTGATGTACAAAGAGCCCTTTCCTTTTCTCTGTGTAGAACTTACCATTTGATCATTTCATCAGCTGACCCTGTTTTTTCTAACCTACCTGTGGTACACAGTATTTAGAGAGTTTTTGTCTTCACCCCTTCAGCCCTCTTTTCTGGAACCAGAGAGTTCTGGCCATGTGTCCTTGTTCCCTGTGTGTGGGCCGTTCTTTGCCACTGGTTGTCTCTTGCCCTTCTCTGCCTTTCCAGTTCTGCTTTTAACAAAGGGGAACTAGGGCTGCTCACAGTATTCAAGATGCAGGTTTGTTTATTCGCCTGTCATTCAGTTTTGCAAGGTCCTCTGCATTTCTCCCTAATTGGGCATTTTCTGTAATACTTTCAATTTAGTATCATTACCAACTATTATTACCTCCTGCGATCCAGCAAATGGAGTGAGCAGTATGAATAACATATGTTGAACACCCCAGCTCTCAACCCAGCTATCTCCAGGAATCTGTCAGTGGTCTGTATAAGAAGAGCTTATTCTCTTCCATTTGTTCCCGCCTATGTAATTAGCCACTCTCAAAGAGACCTTCCATCCTGTGTACTCTCTCTCTAGTGTACCCACAAACATTCAATAAAGGACATTCACAAACGTTCAGAAAGGCTTTGGCACAGACTGCCACAGCATCCTTGTATCCAGGCTGGGATGTTACATGCTAGATGAGTGGTCTACCAGATGGATGAAAAAACTGGCTGGGTCTGCAGATTAATGGTGTATTCTGTGTCCTTGTCCTGTTTATAAGTTCTTCATATGATATGAAGAAGGTGGCACTCTCATCAAATCATTGTGTGACAACAAATCGTGATATGCAAAGAGCTCGGAGGAAGGCCTGGCTGCCATTCAGAAGAGCCTTCACATGTTTGAGGAGAGGGGGCTGACAGTGATCTTGTGAAGCTAGATGAATAACTTACACTTGAGCCCAAGGTGGACAGACTTCCACCATTGGTACATCCTGGACAGTCGCTGGTTGGGGAGCAGCTCTTCTGAAACAGACGTGAAGGTCACAGCAGATGGCAACCTTAGTATGAGCTGGCAGGATGCCTTGGCAGCCAGCAGCATCCTGGGCTGCATCAGCAGGAGCACAGCCACTAAATTGAGGGAGAAGTTTATTCACTTTTACTCGGCAGTCATTAGACAATGCCTGGACTGCCATGCACACATTTGGCAAACACCCCAATGCAGGGAAGATGAAGATCGATAAACTAGGTCAAATTGAGTAGTGGGCCTCCAGGCTGGTCAGTGGGAGCAGCACTTGCTCTGTGAAAAGAGGCTGAGAAATGGGTTTCGTTTAGCCTGGAGAAGAGATGGCTTAGGGCAGCCTCCTTCTTATCTCTGTAAGGAATTTACCATGAAGACTGAGGCAAGCTCTTTTGCTGAGGAGCGTGGCTGGAAGTTGACTTTTTAATCGAGCGGAGATGTTTTGACTTGACTTAGAGGGGGGAAAAAAAGTTCACTCTAAGTGTAAGTAAGCAGTGGAAGTTATCGCCTGGAGAGGTTGTAGGATCCTTATTCTTGGCCTTTTCAGTAGCCAAGTGGACAAAGCTCTGTAAAAACTGGTCTTGAAGGCTGATCATCTAGCTGAAGCAGATCACCTTGATCTGCTTTGGGCAGGATGTTGGATAAGAAAAGCCTACTGAAGTTCCTTCTGACCTGAATAATTAATTATGTATTATGTTTATTCATTTTATGCTTACATATTTATTAATAACATCCTTCTTATTCGCATGTTTAATAATATCTGATTTGTTAGCTAAAAACAAAGGTTTTAAAACAATTGTTTTAGGGAGAATAGATTTGTTCCTATTGTTGTTGAGTGCTTGACTGAGTTTTTATATTTTAATACACAAGCTAAAGAACAAGTAAAAATAAGATTATTTTTCTAAGGGTTTCTAGTTTGGAATAAATTCCTCTTCCCTGCACTGGAAGAGTATTATGTCATCTCCTTTTCAAAATGAAAAAAAACCCCAATCAAGTCTATCATAAATGCTGCATACTTTGCATAATTATTTTTGTACTGAATTTGCATGCAGATATATTTCTGTTGAAAATAATGTATGAAAAAAAACACCTCTGATACTTAATTCTGTGTAAGAAGCAAAAAAGGTACAGGAAAAGCTTGTATATTTTCATTTCAGGGACAATTTCTAGTACTGGGTATTTATACTTATCTTTCCAGAAGAAGTTTTGAGTAACCTTTTGATTATATAGCATTTATTTGATGAGCTTGTTTGTTGGTGTATTTATTCTGCGTCTCAAATGCAATTCATTTTACCTAATTTTAGCTACCTGAAAAAGGTAGTCAGCGAGTTTAA
This sequence comes from Psilopsiagon aurifrons, assembly GCA_025447955.1. Lineage (NCBI taxonomy): Eukaryota > Metazoa > Chordata > Aves > Psittaciformes > Psittacidae > Psilopsiagon > Psilopsiagon aurifrons. The sequence continues at coordinate 35,608 of JAOEHY010011927.1, forward strand.
AATAGTTGCCTAGGCACATGCTAAAAGTAATAGAGATCATTTTTCCTCTCCCCAAACATGAGTCATCCTGTCTGCCTTAGAGGCTTGGCTTGTGATAGAATTAATCACTCTGCAGAAGCACCTATTTTACCCTAACAACTTGAAGAACACTATAAGCAGCTAGCTCCTACTGGACAACTAGTTCCATATGCTTATTCGGCAAATCTCTACGTTCAGACTCATTCTGTATTGTGTTTCCTGTACTGAAATACCTTGGAGGAATACGAGTAAGCTCAACTAAAAAGAATTTAATCTTAAATTCCTTAACTCCATTTTTGGGAGGTAGCTGATGCAAATTTCCATTACTGTATAGCATTTTGGAATGTATCCCAGCTGGAGCCCGAACAGCAGATACGTACTTGGCGTAATGACTCATTGGAAAAATGGAAGTCAGTAACATAGATCTCTCTCTTTTTCCACATACACAGAGTGAGCCGCTTACAGGAGGTGGTGGTGTGGTAGTGCTTGGTTTTTTTATGGTTTATTTCTTGTGTGTATGTGCTTCCCTTCTCTGGGTGGTTCACAGGAGACGTTGCTTCTCTCACTGGAGTCTAGTGGCAACCTCACAGTTTACAGCAAAAGGCAGTGCAGCAACATTTCATCTTGGGCCACAGTGCTCTTGCAGTATACTGAGAGCTAAATTCATGCAGGAAGTACTCTTACTTTGGTTAGGCTTACCTCCTCCTTTTATTTTCTAACCAGGAAACATAGCCTTATCCACATACAGTATCTCTACTTCATGGGCCACAGATGTATTTAAGCAGGGTAGGTGTGTTTGGGAGACTCCGTAGAAACTGTGAAAGTGATATGTGATAGAGAAGTCTCCAAACATGTTTTGAGATTTCCTTTTCTTTTGCTTCTTTTTCTCGATTACTGTGTATACTCAACAGGTTGATGTTAGAGACATGCTTCTTTTTTTCCTCCATTGGCAATATGAGTCTCCTTTAGGACAGGTCAGATGTATGAGTTTGTATCCACTTCAGATTAAATCAGATGAAATCTGAGGTAATAGGTTTTTTTGCAGAAAGTAATTGAAAGCCAGTTCTTTCTTTTAGCAGTGGAATTGAGAGTGCTTCATAGAAAGCGTGTGTAATTATTAAGCATCTCTAAAAGCCTGACTTGAACTCATGGGCTAAAGGTGATACTAATAGTGCTTAGCATTCCCAGACTGCCCATAGTTGAACATTGAAAGGAATACCAGGTCAGCTCAATAAAGTACCTGATGGTTTAAGGTGTATGACTGGAAATAGCTGTCTGTGTTGCTAAGATTTATCTTTGGTGGGCAACAGCATAAAAAGTGTGAAGTCAAGAGGTTTCATTAGAATAACTGTTCTTTTGAGAATGTACATTCAAACATCTCTAGCAGTTTCTAACACCATTAATAAAGGAAATGGATAATCAGGAATGCAGCAAATGAATAGCTGTTTCTAGCCTTGTACAGTCTTTGTGTCCAGTATTTTCATTTGGTAAATCTTGCAGATGCTTGCAGATCATAAAGCAATGACTACCTGTCTATTTTAAATGATTTTAAATTATTCTTAATGATTTTAAACAGTTGTGGAGAGGTTTTATTATTTTTATTTTTTTATTATTTTGAAGGTTGAAGGACAAGGAGGAAAATGATGACCATTGAGTGCTCATAAAAAGGTCATGTTCTATTTTGGCTTTAAGTCACTGTAAAGTATGTGGAGGGGCTTCAGATCCATGAATATCTGCTGCTACTGCTAGTTGGCTTTATTGCAGGCTAGTGAACTTCCAATTGAATTTCTTTTTCCTGTGAATGTTTGGACTAACAGTGTCAAGTATCTTAGGAATAATGCTTTTGAATAATTTATTTTGTAGTCAGGAAATAGTCACATATGTTAAATTATGTGTTTGTTTGATGGAAAGTATTGAATTCAGTAGAGATCTGTGTATTATGTTTCTTATGTTAGGGCCTTGTCTTTTCTTTGTTGGTACAGTCTTTAGACCAGTGGATCCTCAGTTGCAGTAGAAGGCTTTAGATGCTCCTGTATTTTGCTGCTGTGCCCTGTAGAACATAAACACTTCCAGAGATACCCCTTTTTTGAGACTTTCTTATAATGCAAGCTGAGAAAGATACTTCTCAGAAATGCAGTTCTTGGAAATGCCTGTACTGTTGAAGGCTGGGGTGTGTGTATGCTTAATTATGAGACAGCTGCTTTGATGGAATATTGTTGCCCAAACAGTGGGCCTGTGAAAAGTTTAAGTGGCTCAAAGTGGGATCTTAAAATGAGAAGTGCTAAGCACTGCTAGCTCTGCCTGTAACTAAAAGAAAAAGCTAGAAACAAAATTGTGAAAATTCCTTACCAGCTTTATATTATGAAATATGCGAATTCTACCAGAGCTGCTTTTGAGAGCTGCTTCCAGCAAACTTTCCTAGAAGCTGTGATGTGTCAGGTCTGCACTGCGCACCTTCCCCATCCTCACCAGTTCCGTTTCAGGAGGTGTAGCGCCTCCCACCTTAAGGTTAAGGAAAGGGAAGAAGAAGCACAGGGAGGAGTGGTGCCTTCTTTCTTGGCTTCCTGCCCACGTCCTTGGTCTCCTCCTCAGTATCACTGAATGTATCTCTGGCAGCACATCACTGAAAGCAATATTTGCTTAACTTGTGCAGACATTTTTAGGATAAAGACTGGATTTACGATAAAACCTGGATTTTCTGTTATGATATGTAATTTGACAGGATGAGCTTGTAAATAAAATCATAAATGCAACTGCGATTCTATAGATATAAGTAGATTAGAGCATCCTGTAAATACATTGATAGAGTGTGTAGGTAGTTAAAACTAGGTAATGTAGACAGTCGGAAGAGACACAGGAAAAGATGTATAACTTCAACCAGTTGTGTGCATCTCTTTGCATAAGCAGTGAAAGATACCTGTGTTGAGTGGATGTTGCTGCTGTTCCAGCCACTTGGTAGTCCAGAGGAATTCAGGGGCATCTAAAATCAACCTCATAGTGAAGATCAGGGACAGCAGTTGCTATACCATTCCAGTTTACCCAGCGAAGCAATGTAAAGGGCTCACACTGCAGTAATTTGGCATTAATTCTGTGGAAGACTTGGGCAATAGTTCTTGTTTGAAAATCTGAAAAAAAAAGAGTGGTTAAAAGAAGTTGGTGTGCATGAGGACTGGGATAGAGTCATGCAGAAGCAGTCAATCCATGAGAGAGTGTTTAGAATAAAAAAGAGAGCAGAGCGTCTTTGTAGGGCTACAATAAATGGAAGAAGTGGATGCTGGAGGATATGTACTGAATTGAATATATTGATTTCTGTTGCCTCTAATAACTTTGATTTAGGAAAATAGAGTTACACAGTGTATAATAAAATTCTAGTAGAGATAAGTCACAGGCAATTTTCAGTTCTGTGTAACTAGCTGGTTTAAACCCAGGTTACTGAGGGGAGAGCTGACTTGCTTGTTATGCATAGTTGCCAGTACAGCCTTGTTATTGTTCCTGATATCTTAGCATGCCCTTTAATAATGGACCTGTTGTTAAGGAACAAAATTGTGTTCTAGCATACATTCTTGGTAAGTCTTGTCAAAGTAAACAGGCTCCTGTTAGAAAAGGCAGAGATATTACAGTACGATAAAAAAAAAAAAGGCCTAGCCTAGGCTTTTTAAGAAGTTCACTGGCCTGGAATACCGGTAGGTGTAACAAAAAAAGTAATCATAATTAAAGGCCACTGCAGAGTTGCCGTGTTATCTTAGCTATTTATCCTCACTGAAAAAAGGTCTGTCTATACATAGACCTTTCTAGGAAAGTTTGTGGCTCTTTAGGCAACACATCACTGACACTAAAATAAGAAATTTGACTGAGCTTTAGATAGTGCTGAGACCATTCCTGTGAGTTACTAATGCACTTAGCTGTCTGTTGATGCCAGGTGAGGTTACTTTTCTCTCGTGATCTTGTAGGCAAACTGGCAGTGGATGAGAAAAACATGATGTATATTCTTCACAATTACAGTTCAAGCCATTAGTCTGAGTCTTTCTCACACTTTATTTAGCTTTCTCACACTTCAGCTTGGAGAAATGAGCTGTTTTCTTATTAAACAACAGCAGAATACTTGTGTTAGTCTGCTTCCTATCTTTCATCACTTAGTGGAAAAAATATTTTAAGTGAATGTTTTCTGAACTTCCACCTTGTACTTTGTGATTAGCACTTGCTTACATTTACTACCTTCTCTCTGCTATTTCTGTATGCTGATCTGAGTGTTCCTGTTGCTATTTAAAATGCTGTATGGTGTTTTGCACTATTTGGTCTTACATATGCTTTATCTTTTGAAGTATTAGCACATTCATTAGATTTTATTTTGTAGGTTCTAGATCAGTTAGTTTCCTGAAACTACATTTCGTAGTCCCTTATCTGGAAGGATCAGAGGATCAGAAGTTCCAAGCTGGTGGTGAAGGTGGACAGGAATTCCTAAATGACCCTTAAAAAGCTGACTTTGAGGGAGTTATGCAAAGGTTTAGGCTTGTCTGTATTTTTTCCATAGCAATTTTTGCTATCATTTAAAAGATTATCCAACTTGATGTATTGAAAACAGGAAGAGGACTTAATATAGCCAGGCTGTTCTGAGTCTTGCAAGTGATGTGTTCTGTCTGGTGCATTTTATGAATGTGCTCAATGTATGTGTATAAAGATAACACTGTAAGCTGATACCCTTTTTGTGTGACAGACTGAAGACTGAAACTATTAGACTTAATTGCAGTCATATACAGTTTGAAAGTACATATCATACATATTTTTATTCTTTTATTCAATTAGCTGTCTCTAGCATAGTATCATTTTGGCTAGAAAGAAACTAATATAGATGTGTACTGTGTAGAGACACTAGGCTGGGTTTGAGGGGTTTAGTAATTTCCAAAATTTCAGAGTAATTGAAGACAGTGCAAATGACTGTTCTTTCTGAATCACAAGACATAACATACAAGTAGAGAGATGACCTCTTATTTTGTGTACTTTATGGTAAATTGCCCAGTTAATTCCACAACATCTGGCTAAAAGGTTTCAACCAAATACATCACATTCTGAGGATGATTGTCATTGTTGATTTAAGTGTATTTCAGTTAAATCCAAATTTTCAAACTTTGTGTATGTATGTAAAGTATACTTTGTAGAAGACTGTACCTGATGCAAGGAACTCTATCTCTGCTTTTTGGCAGGCAGAAATCCAGAGGCAGTTTTCTACTCTGCTTGCTTTTTTTATGATTTTATTTCTAATACACTTTATTAGTTAACGCATCAGCAGAAATTCCACTCAGCATTCATTTCTGTGAAAACCCAGATTCCATACATGGGAGCACGTAAAATATTCCATTGTATGCAGTTTAGAAGAATAGCTAGGATTGTACTGATGGAATTTCTGTTTTGTTTCATCCATTAAAATGTACATACTGTGATGGGGATCAAGAAATCTTGACTCTTAGGAGAGCTGGATTAAACTTGGATCTGTTTTAGAATTCAGTTGTATCTCGGGTGAGATACTTTGCCTCTTTGTGCCTTTGCACTCTGTAAAGAGGGAACAGTAGCATTTTGTTTTTTTCAAGAGTGCTGGGTTGGCTGATACAGTAACACCCACTTTCAGATAATGAGATAGGACATACAACCTACTTGAAGTTTCATGGCATCTCAGATATACGGAGTGTCAGGAATGATATTGAAATTTGTGAAAAAATAGGCAGATCCTTATAGATGTGTCATTTCATATAAATGCTTTATTTTGTGTTTGTTTTGGTTCTGGTAACAGAAGTAGTTTATTTTTCATATTTACTTAGCTTCTGTAAACTTGTAGTTCCAGCTTTATGCTTCTCTTGCCAATATTTTAAGCGTTACAGTTTTACGAGCAGTCATGCACATGAAGAAAACTATGGCATTGGCACTAAATCCATGTATATTCTAAAGTAGAACTGTGTGGTTAACATTAGTTTGTTTTATCTAGATTTCACAGCAATATACTTACCAGTGCTTTCATATGAACATTTTATGTGTCTTCTCATCTAAAAGCTGTTTCTTTTTCTATAATAAAAGCCATGGGGTCCCCTGGGTGCTCTCTGGTGCTCTCAGGTCCTCTGAGTGTTGGTGAGATGGTGCCAAACTCTGATACAGGGTCATGAGAGGGTCTTACCTCTCTCTTTCATATTCTGGTTTGCCAAGTTATTAGCCATCCCTACTTACAGGATTGAGCAGGGAGTTCAGTGCTGGTGACTAGTCCTTTCAGAGGTGATCTTTGGTTGCTGCTGTTGCTGCTCACAACCTGCTTGTTCCAGATACTTCTGGACTTGTTTGCACTGAAGATCAACAGGCTGTTTGCATAGTTCAGCTGTTTTCTTCAGAACACAAAAACTGTTCTGTTCTTCAGGTGGTTGGCTATATTTCATCTGCTTTTGCCACAGTAAAAAGTTGGTTAACATTTACTGGCTCATGCTAACAGCTGTCCTGTCTAAACATAACTCAAGCTAACTGCTACAGGCAGTGAAGTAGTATGTTTAGGGAGCTTCCCATCTTGCAATATTCTTTGTGGGGATGCTTTAGGGTCTCAAAATACTGTAAAGAGTTAGTGAAAAAAAAAAAAAAACCCGAAAAAAAAAACCCCAAAAAAAAACCAAAATAAGAAATGATAAATATTAATGTGGATAAATGTAAAATGATGTATTTATACAACATCCCAATTTCACATGTACTTTTTGTGGGGCTCGGGCTTCGTAAGTCCATATCAAAAGGAGTGAGGAGATAAGACAAGCAAACACAGTTCTCAGTAAAAGTACTGCTCAGTGCTTGCCTCTCCACCAGGCAGCTCTGCCAATACTACACCAGCTGGATACTCTGAGTGGAGAGAGTGAAAAGCATGGCAGTTACTGTATCTGCAGACACACCTTACCTCTTCAGGAAAAGCTAAGGAAATGTTTGATATTGTGCTTATCTTAGGCTGGGGTGGTGGATCCAACCATTTACAAGAGAAGACATCCTTACCCCAGCAGGTCCCTTCTTCAGGATGTAGTGAGCAAGTGAGGCCATTTTCTGCTCTTCTGTCAGCTCTCCATTTAAGGGATATGGCCATGGAAGGAGTCCCAGAATGACTGATGTATTGGTGGTTCCCAAGTGCAGCCCTAGCTGCTAGACATTCTCTCTGAAGTTAGTCTGGAGGTGCATTGTTTGGGACTTGGAAGTATGCTTTCTGCTGTCTGGCTCTAATAAAAGTGTGAGGCAAAGAGGATCTGTGCATTAAGTAAGATATCTAAATAATCTTCTTAACTGTAGGAATTAGTGAGGAAGTAGATTAGTCCTGAGATTACACCAGTACCGCAACTGTCTATCCTTCAGGTTCAGAGCCATGGGAAGCATTAAGAGTAGTCAGCATGAATCAGCCTGCAATTTAAATTTTAAGTAGTAGTAATAAGGAGTCTATTTTGGCACAGAACCTTAGTGGCTTACTTGCCTCAGACTCAAAAGGGCTGTGCTTTTGCCTTCCTATTTCTGTTCTTCGTAATGAGCACATGTCCTCAGGTGTTGCTGTCATGGACCCCAACTCTTGCATTACAAGAGGTTGGGTTTTTTTACCCCTTTTATTACTGTTGGTGGTGTTTGGAGAGTAATTACTTGATCATGGTGTGTGGTGGATTGACCCTGGCCAGCAGCTAAGCCCCCACAGCAGGATGGGAAAGGGAACTGGATGGGTATAAGTGAGGAAATAAGGTAGTGAATCAAGGTAAAGACAATTTAATAAGTGAAAGATAACAAGCGATGCAAAAATGATCATTCACCACCAGCAGGCTGAGGCCTGCCAGTTCCCAGGCAACAGCTGTTTCAGAGAAATTGCTTCCCAGTTCTACTGTTGAGCATAACATCATATGGTATGAAGTATCCCTTTGGTCATTTGGGGTCAGCTGTCCCTGCTGTGTTCTCCCCCAGCCTCACTGAGGGGCAGAGTGAGAAATACAGAAGGTCTCAGTGCTGTGCAAGCACTGTTCAGCAGTAACTGAAGCACTGTTTAGATAACAAATCTAATCCACAGCACCACCGTATGAGCTGCACAAAGAAAATCAACTCCATCCCAACCAGACCCAGAACATGACATCACTTAAATTTTTAAGTCACTCCCATGCAATAAATGACCAACAAACAACAAAAAGTAAATACAAAGGAACACCTCATATTATGCTAGTATCACCTATTCCTATGATATCTAGGTCATACCATATTTTAAGGATTCACTGGAGTGTTTCTGGCTTTTGTTTGTGGATGTGCATTTTGCTCTGTGCGCTCGAGGACATTGGCATTGTCACTGAAATAAGAGCTCCTGTTCCCTCGGTAACACCAGCAAACAATGTTCTCTTACTGTATTTCATGAATGGAACATTTTAGCTTGATTTATGAATAGACTTTTCAGAAAAACTGAAATCAATTACTGGAAATCCTCATGCTGAGTTCTCTAAAATATTGACGGGCGTATGATTTTTTTTGCTGGTTTCTCTTTGTGATCATGTTGCTGACTCCAGCTGTGAAATATTTTCATACGGATTTTAGGAGGTTGCTCAGTGTGTGCTAGATGGTTAGGGTAAATTCCTGTAGACTAGGTAGGTGGATTCAGTGCCAATGAAGTAGGGACATTTTTCAAGCTAGCTTGTGGTTTATCTGTGTTGATTATTCATTTATTCAGTAGCTATTAGGGTTAGAGAGAGGGGTTGGGGGCAGTTAACTGACAAAGCACTGTTTTTGTGGTTTGGGTCTGGTCTTCAAATCTTCACTTGAGTCTTGAAGTTGAGTCAGCAGTGGTGCGAACTCCAGTTCAAGAGTAAAAAAAAATAGCAAAATCCCAAGGAATGTACAATTGGGCCATCGTTCTTTTGCCTTTTTTTTTCAAAGCCCTTTGGACCAAATGCTGTAGCTTTTCTCTTGTAAGCATTATTTCTGTGTTACCCCACTAAAATTTTGTTCAGTTTGATATGAAGGAAGAAGGCTGTATAATAATTCAAAGTCCTTGAAATCTTATATCTTACAGAGAAAAAAGAAAACCCGCCTTGCTTTATGGTAATACCAGTTAACCAAACGGTACTTAGCAGGAATATGCTGAACTAAAATACTCGGAAGTGCTGGAGATGGCTTTAGCTGTAGGCACGACTTTAGGTTTATAGAATCGTAGAATCACAGAGCTGTGAGGGTTGAAAAGGACATTAACATCATCTAGTTCAAAACCCCCAGCTGTGAGGAGGGACACCTCCCACTAAACCATATCACCCAAGGTTCTGTCCAACCTGGCCTTGAACACTGCCAGGGATGGAGCATTCACAACTTCCCTGGGCAACCCATGCCAGTGCCTCAACAGCCTTACAGTGAAGAACTTCTTCCTTATATCCAGTCTAAATTTCCCCTGTGTAAGTTTTAACCCATTATCCCTTGTCCTCTCACTACAGTCCCTAATGAACAGTCCCTCCCCAGCATCCTCTTAGGTCTCCTTCAGGTACTTAAAGTCTGCTATGAGGTCTCCACGCAGCCTTCTCTTCCCTAGGGTGTACAGCCACAACTTTCTCAACCTATCTTCATACGGGAGGTGCTCCAGTCCCTTGATCATCCTCATGGCCCTTCTCTGGACTTGTTCCAACAGTTCCATGTCCTTTTTATGTTGAGGACACCAGAACTGC